>PISX010020930.1:0-34698 GCA_004024625.1 Mellivora capensis | reverse complement strand
CTACTCATAAATAAAAAATAAATCCAGGTTTAAAATTCTAGATGAAAAAGAACCAGAACAACCTCAAATTTTTGGAAGAAAGCGTCGAAGAATGTCAGCACGATCTTTGGATAGAAAGTGCCTTTTAAATATTCCTGGTGGGGAGGGGTATGTGATTATACATTTTGGAGGTTGGTTTTGACCATTTGAAGTAGAAATACACCTAATCTATGACCTATCAGTTCTACTTTTAGATATTTAATCCAGGAAAACACCTGCCCACATACATAAAGATGTATATGGATATTCATGGCAGCATTGCCTGCCATATCAAAAAATTGGGAAAAAATTTCAAATTCAATATATTTTGGACCATCAATATAGAAATGAATTAATGAAATGTGGCATTTCATATACTGAATTATTATTATTCAGCTTTTTTTTCTTTAAGATTTTATTTATTTATTTGACAGACAGAGATCACAAGTAGGCAGAGAGAGAGAGGGGGAAGCAGGCTCCCTGCTGAGCAGAGAGCCCAATGCGGGGGGGGGGGGGGGGGGGGGGGGGGGGGGGGGGGGGGGGGGGGGCGGGGGGCTTGATCCCAGGACCCTGGGATCATGACCTGAGCCGAAAGCAGAGGCTTTAACCCACTGAACCACCCAAGTGCCCCGAGAATCGATATCTTTACAAGGGTAGTCATCCCATTACAAAACACAACACATCTCTCTATTTATTTGGGACTTTTTTGTGTCTTTTTTTTTTTTTAAGATTTTATTTATTTATTTGTCAGAGAGAGAGAGATAGAGCACAGGCAGACAGAGTGGCAGTCGGAGGCAGAGGGAGAAGCAGGCTTCCCGCCAAGCAAGGAGCCCGACGTGGGACTCGATCACAGGACCCCTGGGATCATGACCTGAGCCGAAGGCAGCCGCTTAACCAACTGAGCCACCCAGGCGTCCCTATTTGGGTCTTTTTTGTGTCTTTCAATTACAATTTTATTGTTTGCACCATGAAGGTCTTATCTATTTCTAATTAGTTCATTCATAAATATGTCATAGTTTTTGTTACTACAGTGAATGGGATTTAAAAATTATTATTAAATTTTCAAATTGTTATTGCTGATATATGGAAAAGCTCTTGATTTGTAAATACTGATCTGGCCTCCAGCCATTCTGCTGAACTCATCAATTTTTTGCTCTGGGTTTTCCAGGTAGATAATCACGTCACTACCAATAACAGGAACTGTTCCTTCCCAGTCATTAAACCTCTTTGTTGTTGGTTTCTTATGGCGTCAGTTGTAACCTCCAGTATATTTTTGAAGAGCGGAGGCATTGGTTCACTTCTGACTGCATTGGGTGTATCATTCCAGATAGTTCAGGGTACACTGGGATAACAAACAATCCCAAATCTTGTGGCTTTACACAATAATTCTGTTTCTTGTTCACACTCACTTCTCACTCACACCTCTCATGCAACACAAGTCATGGGGCAGGGAGACGTTTCTTGTTCCTCAGAGACTCAGGCTGATGGAGGCCTCATGCCTCCACGGACCTGTGCTTTCATGATCACCGAGATGGGAGGGAAGGGCTGGCATGAATTATGCACTGTTTGAAGCTTCACCCCGGTCACTCTTGTTCTGTCCATTCATGTTTCAGAGCAAGTCCCTTGGCCGAGCCCCTTCCAAAGGGGCAGAGAAGTGTGATCCTACCATATGCCAGAAGGATGTCTGGATTGTGGGAAACCTTCCAATGCTCTCCCATTACATACACTGTTTGCCCTGAGTTTCCAGCAGATAACCTTTTATCAAGTTAAGAAGTAGGTTTGTAAGTTTGTTTAGAGTTGTTATGGAAGGAGTTTGCTCTTATCATGAATGAGAATTAAATTTCATCAAACGGTTTTATGCCAGGCCGTTCGTTTGATGTGCAAATGTTATTTTTCTCCCTTAATTTGTGAAGACACTTATGCACACCATTTCTCTGCCCAGAATACTCCCTGCACTTTTCTTGATTAATTCTCATCCTTCAGAGTTCATTCATTCATTCAGCAAATATTTATGGAGCAAGACTATGTCCAAAATGCAGTTCTAGCTGCTTGGGGTAAGTCAGTGAACAAAGCAGATAAAGGACCTTGCCCATGTGGATCTTACCTGGAGGCAAGGAAAGAAAATAAACATAGAGAAAGAAGATAAACATAGAGAAAGAAGATAAACATAGAGTAAATGACATTGTATGCTGCTGGGGTTGAGTACAGTGGGAAAGAAGCAGGGCAGGGTAAGGGAGATGGGGTATTGGGAGTGTGTAATCAGAGTGGGTCTTTCAAGAAAATGACAACAGGGCAATGACTTGAAGCAAGGCTAGGGTTGACCAGGCAGAGGGCCAAGACTATTCCAGACTATTCCAGGCAGAGGGTAGCTGCAAGGCAAAGGCTCTGGGGTGGGAGCTGCCAGGTATGTTCCAGAAGCAGCGAGGAAGCTCGAGTGGCTGGTGTTGAGTCAGTGAGGTTGGAAGGAGATGAAGCTGCAGAAATAATGGAGAAGGGTGACCTTGAGAGCCTTGGAGGTCATAGTAGAGACTTTGAGTTTTTCATAGTAGAGGGATGGGAGCCCTTGCAGACTTTGGAGCGGAGAAGGGACAGAATCTGACTTGTGCTTTGAAAGGATCCCCTGACACAGTGTTGAGAACCGCCTCAAGGGTGGCAAAGGTAGAAACAGGAAGCCAGGAGGAATCTCCAACAGTAAATCAGGTATGTGAGGAAGGGGCCTGTCCCAAAGTCACACCAGAAGAGGAGGAGGTGAGAAGTCGAAGGGGAGAGAAGTGCTCAGAGTCTGGATATATTTTGCAGGAAAAACCTGTATGATATTCTAATGGACTGGATATAGAGTGTGAGAAAATAGGAGAAGCTAAGATGGCTCCAACATTTTTGGCCTGAGCATTTGGAAGGATGGAGTTGGAAGAGGCTTTAGACGGAGTTTCAGGTCAGGAAGGATCAAGAATTCAGTGTTTTTCTTTTTCACTGATAATTTTTAAATTGATATATAATCCACATACCATTCACCTCTTTAAAATGTGAATTTGCGGGACACTTGGGTGGCTCAGTCGGTTAAGTGGCTGCCTTCAGCTCTGGTTATGATCCCAGGGTTCTGGGATCAAGTCCCACATTGGACTTCTTGCTCAGCGGGGAGCCTGCTTCTCCCTCTGCCTGCCGCTCCCCTTGCTTGTGCTCTCATTCTCCCTCTCTGTAACAAATGAATAAAATCTTTTTCAAAAATGTGAATTTGGTGGTTCTTAGTATATATTTTTTTAAATTTTATTTATTTATTTGGAAGAGAGAGAGAGCATGAGAGGAGAGAGGTCAGAGGGAGAAGCAGACTCCCCACCAAGCAGGGAGCCCGATGTGGGACTCAATCCTGGGATTGCAGGATCATGACTGAGCTGAAGGCAGTCGCTCAACCAACTGAGCCACCCAGGTGCCCCGGTTCTTAGTATATTTACAAGTGTTGCAATTCCAGAACATTTGTTGAACTGGAAAAGGAACCCATATTCTTTAGCCACTCCCCCATTCCCTTGTCCCTGAAATCTATTTTCTGTCCCTATGGACTTGCCTGTTCTAGAAATTTTATATAAATGAACTCCTACAATATGCCGTCTTTTGTGTCTACTTTCTTTTATTCAGCGTAGTGTTTTCAACGTTCACCCACCCATCTGTACATTATTTTTTAAAGGTTTATTTGTTTATTTATTTGACAGAGAGAGGGAGAGAGAGAGATCACAAGTAGGCAGAGAGGCAGGCAGAGAGAGAGGGGAAAGCAGGCTCCCCGCTGAGCAGAGAGCCCGATGCAGGGCTCTATCCCAGGACCCTAAGACCATGAGCTGGGCCGAAGGCAGTGGCTTAACCCACTGAGTCACCCAGGCGCCCCAGTTTTCTGGAATTTAGAGAAAGCCACAAGTGGATTGCTTGGTCATATGGTAACCCTTTTTGAAGAACTTTCAAACTGCTTTCCAAAGCAAGCTGCACCATTTTACACTCTGACCAGCAATGTGTCATAGTTCCAACTTCCCCAGGTCCTTGCCAACACTTGCTATTGTTTATCTTTTTTTTAATCATAGCCATCTTAGTGGATGTGAAGTCATATCGCATTGTGGTTTTAATTTGCATTTATTTAATTTGTATTCCCCTAATGACTAACAATACTGAGTATCTTCTCAAGGGCTTATTGGCCATTTGTATATCTTCTCTGAAGAAGTATTTACTCAAATCCTTTGCCTATTCTAAATTGGGTTATTTATCATTTTATTGAATAGTAAGGGTTCTTGTTATGTTCTGGATGCTAGACCCTTATCAGATAAATGATTTACAAATGTTTTCTCCAATTCTGTAGGCTGTGTTTTAAACCTTTAGCTCTGGACTTGCTGAATTAGAGATGTTTTATTAGGCTATTAAGTATTTCAGTCTGGTAGACAGGGGAAGGCTAAGAGATACAGAAGATAGAAGATATCTGTAAGTAGGTAAATAGATATACAGAACCATCAGCATATAGAAGAATGCTGTTTAAAATCATAAGACTACATGCAATCTTCATTAAGAGAGGAAGGATAGAGAGAAGAAAAACACCAAGGGCTGAACCCTGAGCCACTCTAACATTCAGAAACTGGAGAGGAGGAGAGAAGCCATCAAAGGAGACTAAGAAGTGAGACAGGAGGCAACCATGAGAGTATGGGTCCAGAAGCCTGGAGAGAAAGGCATGATCACCCAGGTTGGATGCTTCTGAGAGGTCAAGGAAAGAGAGGACCAAGAAATGACCATTGGGTTTGGCAACCAGGAGGTCATTGGTAACTTAGCCAAAAGCAATTTCATTTTGTAGGAGATTTTACTTATTTATTTATTTGAGAGAGAGAAAGAGTGTGCGTGCGTGAGAGCAGGGGAGGGGCAGAGGGAAAGGGAGAGAATCTCAAGCCGACTCCCCACTGAATGTGGAACCTGATGTGGGGCTCAATCCTACAACCCATGAGATCAACCCCTGAGCTGAAACCAAGAGTCTAGTGCTCAACAGACTGAGCCACCCAGGCGCCCCCCCCCTTTTTTTTGAGAGAGAAAGTGGCAGGGTGGGGGGGGAGGGCAGAGGGAGAGAATTTTAAGCAGACTCTATGACCAGCGTGGAGCCCCACTTGGAGCCCCACACAGAGCTCAATCTCATGACCCTGAGATCATGGCCTGAGCCCGAATCAAGAGTCAGTCACTTAACCGACTGAGCCACCCCAATGCCTGGACCAAGAGCAGTTTCAGAGGAATGCTGAAGAAGAAAGCCTCATCAGAGCAGGTTCAAAAAAGAAGAGGAGAAGAGAAATTGAAGACGGTGAGCATAGACCTCTCTTTCAAGGAGCTTTGCTACAAACCTAGGGTGGTAGATAGCGGGAGAAGGGAGGCCAAGAGTGATTTTGTTTTGTTTTGTTTTCTTGCTCTGCTTTTAAAATGGGAGAATCAGCATTATGCTTGTATCAGATGAGAACAATCCAGTGGGAGTCAAAAAGTAATGATGCAGGACAGAGAGGGGAGAATTGCTGGAGAAGTTTCCTTGAGCAGGTGATGGGATAGGGCTGATCCCAAGTGGAAGTCTGGCCTTTGATGGGTCACAGACAGGTCATCTGTAGAAAGAGGTGGGAAGGCACTGTGTGGGTGCAGACCTGGCTGGCAGGCAGACAGCCAACAGAAGAAGAGAGCTCCCATGTTTTCAAGGAAAGAAGGAAGCATGTCTCTGGCTGGGAGTAAGAATAGCGGAGGAGGCATTGGGTTTTAGGAAAGGGGACTTATGTTAATGTATCTAGGGAAGACACAGTGCACTAAGGATAGCATGAGTGCAGCACTGGGGTGCTAGTGAGGGTTGTGTGCCCACTTCGGTTATCACGTCCTCTGGAAAGCCTTCTGACCCCCAGACCAGGTCATTCCCCTTGTTGTGAGTCTCATAGGCCCTGCGGTGCTCCTCTCAGACAGATCTGATCACAACTGGAATGAAATATCAACTGTATTCTGTAGTTCTTTAATCCCTAGATCCCTCCCTAGACTGTAAACCCCTGAAGACGTAAGCAGAGGCTGTCTGTTCCAGCGCTGGGTCTCAGCATCTCCTTCCTCCTGCATAGTCATGACTCAGTACGAAAGTACGAAATAGTTGAATGAACGAATGAAATAACGAGAAAAGTCCCCGAAGTGGCATGCATGTTTTCTAGTCGGCCTAGATTTCTTTCTTTCTTTTTAAAATTTATTTATTTTGAGAGAGAGACAGAGAGAATGGGGAGGGGGAGAGGGAGAGAGAGAATCTCAAGCAGACTCCTCGCTGAGCGAAGGGCCCTCCCAGAGCTCGATCAGGACCATGAGAGCATGACCTGAGCTGAAACCAAGAGTCCCAGCTCACCCGACTGAACCATCCCTGTTATAGTCGGCTTATATTTCTGAAGCAAGCTCCCCCCCCCACCCCGCCCCGGGGTGATTACGGACACCAACCCCCTCCCGCCCACCCAACTCCCTCTCCCAGGTGCGGCTTCGCGGACGCTGGGGCTTTAAGAGCCGCAGAAACGGAGCCCGGTGCTGATTGGCGGTTTATTCTAACGCCGGGGGATGAGCTCATCCGCAGCCAATGGGCAGGCTGCACCCGGCCAGACCCCCGCACCCGGCCGCAGGGCGCAAGGCGGCGCGGGTGCCGCACGGTCTCCCGCACGAGTGAAGGGGCAGTGGCGGCAGGGGTAGGTCCGGCCGCGCGGACCGAGCTCCTGGCTCGGGCAGGTACGGGGTTTGCCCGGCCCCTCCTCCGGGCCCGGGTCCTGCAGGCGAGGGCGTCCCCTCCTCTCACGCCCCCAGCACGCTTTCCTCCGTCCCGCCCGCGCGGGGTGGCGCACCTTGCGTGCCGGGACTCGCGGGCTGGGCGCTCCGCTTTCCGTGTCCAGGCGCCGCCCCGCTACCCTGTCCCGCGAGACCGAGCCCCGCGGGGTGGCCCGGGGGCCTGACTCGAGCAGCCCAGCCCCTCGGCCTTGGCACCCCCCCCCCCACCACGGGCCTCAGAACTGCTGGTCCCCGGGGGGCTGGGCGGAGCGAGAAGGGTGCGGCATCCCTCCCTCCTTCCCTCCATCCCCTAGCCGCATCCTGGCCAGGGTCAGCTCCCAGCTTGGAGACGTGGGTTTCCTTCCCCGCCCCATTCCCCATCCTGCTCTATCGATTCCCTTTCTCCGCAGAGCCAGAGGTGGCCTAGTCTTGTAAGTTCAGGCCCTGCTTTTCTCAATGGGGCCTGAGAGAGCACAGGTGCCACTGAGGCTGGGGTGGGGTGGGGGAGGCAGCTCTGCTGGCCGCTCTCAGAGCCCCTTCCTTTCCTGAAGCCACTGCTCTTCTCCCTTTGGCCATTTGTGTCACACTGCTCGGGGAGCAGCTGCTGTCAGGTCCTTGGAGGCCATGTGGCCTCCTGGTTTACTCAGCCAGCCAAGAGGATAGTGCCGCTGCCTCCCTGGGGCAGGGTTGGCCCTGCCCTCCTTCCTCCATCTCCATCCAGAATCTGTACCTCCATCAGTTCATCTGCCCACAGGTTTAAGGCCAGGCTTTGTGCCTAATGCTCTGTCAGGCTCTCTGGGGGGTCCTCACTTGCTGACCTCGACACCAAAGGAAAAGAAAGCAGGGCAATCTCTCCTGTTCAGGGAGGTGCCACTGAGCTGAACCCTGAGGGATAAATGAGATTCCTGTAGGAGGAGTATGACTAGGAGAACAGGCAGGATGGAGGGAACAGTGTGAGGAACAGCCTTGGCAGGTGGTCAATATATGTTTACCATGTGCACGACACCAGTTTCTCTGTGAGACCTCAGGAGGACGTTCTGGATCACAAGATATCCTCAGCTCTCTCCAGTGCTCACGAAATACCTGTTGATCTGAATTTGAATTGAAAGGAGGAACCCCGAGCATGTTATTATTCTATTATCACCATTTAGAAAAGGTCTGCCCAGTAAAGGGATGTTCCCTGCACCAGCTCTGATCCCTCCAGCCCCGGAGGTGAACATTAGTCTCCCAGTCTCCAGCGGAGGAAAGCAGGGTTTGGATGGGGGTGTTGTGCCCAGCCGTGGCCTCCCTAGGGCATCTGTTCATTTCAGGTCACCAGCACAGGGCTGCAACCATGAGCCTGGTGGCCTGCGAGTGCCCTCCGGGACCGGGCCTGGAGCCCGAGCCTTGCTCTCGAGCTCGGTCTCAGGCCCGCGTGTACCTGGAGCAGATTCGCAACCTGGTGGCTCCTGGGGCCCCTGACATGACCAAGCGTGACTACCTGGTGGACGCCGCCACGCAGATCCGGCTGGCCCTGGAACGTGATGTCAGTGAGGACTACGAGGCCGCCTTCAACCACTACCAGAACGGCGTGGACGTGCTGCTGCGCGGCGTGCACGGTGAGGGCCCGACTGGCCAGGGGCGGGAGCCGCTGCGGAAGGGTCGGCTTGGGGCTCAGCCTGTCCTCGGTCTGTCTGTGCTGAGTGAGCGGGGCCTCTAGGAGGGACAGTAGTAATAGCCGGCCTGTGTGAGCGGTTCCTATATGCCAGACCCTGGTCTAAGGGCTTCCCTCCCAGTAATGGGAATAACTCTATGCGCTGTTGACGTTGTATAGAGGAATTACTTTTATTCCTATTTCCAGATGCGAAAACTGAGGCACCAGGCAGTTAAATTACTTGCTTCAGTTTCCATAGCTCTCATTGGCAGAGCTGAGGTTTCAACCGTTAGGGCTCCCAAGAAAGAGAGAGAGAGCAGCCTGTTCAGGGCAAAGTGAGGCACTGTCTCTCCAGGGGAGAGGCGGGTCCTGAGGCCAGGTGCCCCCTGAGGGCAGTGGGGGTCGGGGGTAGGTGTCAGTAGGAGTCAGGCCCTGCTTCACGGGTCCCACCCCCCTGCCACAGAGCCCCCCAATGCCGGGGCTTCCGACTGCCCAGTGAATTCCTTCCTCTTCTAGTCCTGGGCCCCACTCCGGCCGTTTCACACTGGATGTCAGAGATGGCAGAGGGGTGTTTTCTGGGAGCTTCTGTCTCCTTCTCTGTAAAGGAACATGGAAATCCCCACTCTGCTCCTTCCCCCAGGGTGTGTCTCCCACCTGGAGGAGGGCTGGGGCTCTGTGTGGGGGCACGGTCTGCAGACCAGCCTCGGAAGCAGGCCCCTCTCCTGTGGAGAGCAGAGGGCAGGCAGTGGGAGTGGCACCCCAGCCCTCCGGGGCCAGGGTGGATCCCGGTGACCCCCTTACCCCACAGTCGACCCCAACAAGGAGCGATGTGAGGCTGTGAAGCTGAAAATTACCAAGTACCTGCGGCGGGCCGAGGAGATCTTTACCTGCCACCTGCAGAGGACCCTGGGCGGGGGAGCCAGCCCTGGCACGGTGAGGAGACCGGCTCCCCAAAGGCCTGGGGGCTCTGGGGGGAGAGAGCTGAGCCCTGCCTCCCCATAGGCCAGAAGGCTGTCACCTCCTGTCTTGGGCTGCCTGCCAGGGACAGGGCTGGCCCCCTGCTATCCCGCTGGCTCCCTCCATCTCCCACACCCAGCTAGTTCCTTCATCTTCAAACACTTAGTGAATCATCTCCTGGCCAGTCTCACCCCCGCACAGGGTACACACACACACACACACACACCCCTCCAGACTCTCACGCATGGCTCGTACACAAGCTCCATGTGTACACGCTCGAAGTTTCCCCTGTCTGGTGAAGTTTGAATGGCCTCAGGGAGCACAGCTGACCCTTGAATGGGTTTGAACCACGTGGGTCCACTTACACTCGGGGTTTTTCGAGAAATGCACCACAGTGTTGGAAATGTCTTTTCTCTTCTGCATCTTATTAGGCTGCTTTCCCCCAAAGCAGGTGCCTGGGCCACATGCCATGTTCCCTGAGACCCACATGTGCCCAGGTTATTTCCCCACCCCTGGGAGAGGCTGCCTCCTGTGGGTGGGGCTTTCAAGACGGGATCTGAAGCCTGAGGACTCCCTGGGCCTTGGAGGGGGATTAGTGGGGGTCGGGGGTGAGTGTAGAGGGCGGTGTGGCCACCCGGGGCCGGCGTGGGCCCATTGCCAGTCAGGGCCAGCTTCTCCCTCCCTGTGAGGCCTGGGCTCCAGGGACCTCAGGTCTGCCCCCTAGTGCCTCCTACTGTCCCGACGGCTGGAGGAGGGCCTGGCGAGGAAGCCGTGCCTGAGGCTGGGCCCTGAGTCTGGGGTCTGTCCCCCACCTCTGCAGGGCTTCAGCACACTGAGGCTCCGGCCCATCCGCACACTGAGCTCTGCCCTGGAGCATCTGAGGGGCTGCAGGGTGGTCGGGGTCATCGAGAAGGTGAGTGAGCTGGCGGCCCCGCTTTTGGTGCTGAAGGAGATGGGGTAGGCAGATGGGGGTGGTGGGTGGGGAGAAGGGGCTAGCAAGGGGTCAGCAGGGCCCAGGGGAGGAGAGCAGCTGTGTCCAGGGCTCCCCACCCTTCTCTCCCCCCAGCACACATCAGTCGGGTCCTGGAAAGGAAAAGGGGAGCAGAAGAGGCAAACAGCCCCTTTTCCATGGCCTGGAGCTCAGAGAGCCACTCCCTCAGAGATTCAAGACAGAAGCCAGCAAGGCAGTGCCCAGGGTCCCCAGCCAGCACACACTGTCCCGCTCACTCCCCTTCTGCCTCCCCACAGGCCCCCACCCACTCCCCTCTGCACCCCAGGGCTGCGGGCCTGCTGGAGGTGTCCCCCGCTCCCCGAGTATGGTTGAGGAGTTCCTGCGGTGGAATCGTACACTCCTCTCCTAAAGCCTGTCCTGCAGAGGGTCCCGGCGCCCAGAGGGGCCTCCACAGCTCTGCCCATCCCCTGTCCACCCTCATCCTGACCCCGCCTGAGGCCCTTTCCCCTCCTGTGGGGCAGGCAGGGGGATAGGAGCCGACATTCCAACCTGAACGTGGGACACTCATCAGAGCGGGAGAACCAGAAGGCCAGACAGTTGGGTCAGATGAGATCTGAGCCGGTACGCGGTTGCCCTCTCTCTGCCCCAACCCAGGCCACACCTGAGCAGTTGCTGGCGTGGTTCTCAAACTGGCTGTTCTTCGGAATCACCTGGGGGAGCTTCCTAAAAAGAGATTCCTGGGCCTCACCCCGGGCCCGTTGAGTCAGAATTTCCAGGGCTGAGCCCAGGCGGTCTGTAATTTAAACACACCGTGGGGGGATTTTGCCGGGCCTGGGAGCCCATAGAGGACGCCTGCTCCTTGCCCCGTGTGGCCGCAGCAAACCCTTCACCTCCCCGTTGGTTTCCTCGTCTGTAAGCCGGGTAAGAATCCTCCCCCGCAAGGGGGCATGTGGGAACTAAAATGAAATAATTTTTGGGAAAGGCCTGGCACACGCTGAAACATTTGATCCGTGTTTGATGGTTCTAAATGCTCGCGACAAGGGCGGGCGGGGAGGCGTGCAGGCTTCCCGTCCCCCAGCCGCACTCCAGCTGCTTCCCTGGGTCTCTGGAACGGGCCCCAGTCTGTCAGCCAAGGGCCGGCCGGCTTCCATCTGCCTTCCCTCCAACGGCACTCACTGGGCTGTGTGGCCGGGCCAAACACGGCGGCTCCCGCAGACCCGCCGGGAGGAGAAAGCCGCCACCTTTTCCTCACGTGGGATCCCGCTGAACCGATAGGTGGTGTGGACAGGGGGCTTCCAGGTCCAACCGGTGTGGGTTACAGGGTACCAACCGGTGTGGGTACAGTGACCTGACTTTGTTTTTTTAATTATCGGAGTTTGCCGAGCTTTGGGGATGCAAATGTATACCGTGCATTTCCGAGAAGGAGGCCTGTGATAGAATTTCCCGAATCTGTCTGACCCCGGGACACGCATATACAAAGCATTTTCAGAATCCAATATTCTGAGGCCTCTGCGTATGGAAAGCACACATTAAGGCCAAGCCCAACCATTCTGTTTTGAGATTGTCTTTCTTTCCTTACCCTTACCCTTTCTGGGGCACCCAGCTCACCTACTCCACCTCCCTCCTGAGGACCTGCTTCCCTTTCCAGGGGCATTTCCAAGTCAGGAACACCACCATCCCCAAATTAGGAGAGAATTTAGGGCTCCCCGGGGCCCTGATCCCTGCAGCCAGGCCTGAATGTGCTGCAGGGGCAGATCCTGGCAGGAGGGGGCAGCACAGGCGAGCAGCCCCCCGGGGGTGGGGGTGGGGGGTGGAGGGGTGGGGGGAAGGGTGCGGGGCGGGCCAAGGGCCTGCTCAGGAAGTCTGGAGTTCCCCCCTCACCCATGCCCGGTTGTTAGGTGAACTGGGCTGGAGAGGGATGCCTAGGGGCTAAGGAGGTACTGGCAGGGGGAGGGGGTTGCTGGGAACTGTGAGTGGGTGGTGGGGGGGGAGGGCAAGAACTGGATAGTCTAGGGATAGGGAGCATGGGGGGCCTGAGAGATATCACCACGTGTTTGCTGAGCCTCATGTAGGAGCCAGGCATGGGGAAGAAAAAGGCCATCCAAGTCACTTCTTGTTTTTTTGGCTCAAACACAGGGGTGTTTTTTAAAATTATCAGTCCTTACCAACATTTGAAAATTGGCAGGTTTCACATAGAAATCCAGATAGCCTGCTTCTCCTGCAAAATTGGAAGATCTGGAAATGCTGGCTCACATTCTCGCGTGGCAGCAAGGGGTCGAGGGGGGGCTGCTGGCTTTAATGGGACGCTGGTCTCCGGGTTTGCTCCTCTCCCTGCCCTGCCCCCTTGGTTCCCGTCCCAGGCGCCTGTGGGCCCTGGAGTCAGAGAATCTGTTTGGAACTTCTGGACTTGGTTGCTTCACGAGAGAGAAACCTCCTGGGATTTTGATACTTTGGGCATTTTCAAAGAAAGGGTTGCTGTGTTTCACTGAAGCTTTCATTCCGCATCCCAAGATCTCAGTGGGTATCTTAAAAAAAAGAAAATCCCTTTATGAAAAGGTGAAAAAGGGGTGCCCAGAACTACCTTCTACCTTCCAAAAAGTAACACTCATCTGACATGAGTAAGGGACATTCTCATTTGCAAAACTGTTGCATTAAACCCTCCAGTTGCCCCAGGGAGAGAGCACAAGACTGTGCAGCCCCGGCCACTAGTCATTAGCCACATAAGACTATTGAAGTGAAAATTAGTTAAAATTGAATATTCTGCTTCTCATTCACAGCAACCACGTTTCAAGGGCTTGATAGCTTTTCGTACAGTTAGTGGTTTCTCTGTTGGACAGTGCAGATCCATGTTTCTTTCATGCTCTGTTGGACAGTGTTGCATTTTATTTTTTTCAAGATTTATTTATTTGAGAGAGCAAGCGAGCACATGCAGGGATGGGAGGAGGGACCCAAGCAGACTCCCCACTGAGCAGGAAACCCAATGCGGGGCTCAATTCCAGGACCCCGGGATCATGACCTGAGCCGAAGGCAGATGCTTAACTGACTGAGCCCCCCAGGCGCCCTTGAGCAGTACTGCATTTTAATAATTGTCTATATTATAGAAAATGAAATGGAGGTTCATAAGGTCAAGTGAATAGCTAGTGCTCTGCCCCCCATAGCACTGAGCAAAAGAGAAGGATTTTTTTTGTTTGCTTACTTTAAGGGGAAAATGCCCTACTGCTCTTCATATACAAAAGAGAGAGGAGTTTAAAACTATATATATTCCACACCATCTTATCTAGCTCTAAGATAATTGCTTTTAATGTTTTGGTCTAATTCTTTCTAAATAGATAGGGGTCTGTGTGTATGCATGCGTGTGTGTATTTAAAAAATATATATATGTGTATACATATGTATATTTGTGTGTATATATATATATATTTAAACACACTTGTTCCAGCATACTGATCAAGTTTTAAATCTGGTTTCCCCAGACTTCACCGCTGGTTTTTTGGACTCTCTCTGAGAGGACCTTGGCCAGGACAAGGTGGTAGGGAATCCCATTTGGCAAGGGATAGCGGGGAATTATCCAGGGTGTCAGTATTTGTGGGAAAGTCGATTCTCCTAAATGACCCCAGAATTTTCTTTCTTGCTTTTTCAAACGTTGCCCAAATTTGGTCAAGGAGCTGGGACCAGGCTGGGCTCCATCTCTGGCTGTTGGAGGAGAGCCCTCTAGTGGTCAGAAGGCCACCGACTGGGGAGCGCGCTGAGCCCCGGAGGGGAGGGCAGGTGCCACGGTCACCCGACTGTGCCCCGCTTGCAGTTAGGTCTCCAGGGCTCTGGGATCAGCTCTGTCTGCATTCAGATCCTGCCTCTACCTCCTTTTTAGCAGTGGGACTCTAGGTAACATAATCTCTCTGAACCCGAACTTCATCAATAAAATGGGTCACTAATGACACCTTGTAGGGCTAAAATTAAGTAATTTTTTATAAAGCACTTAGTGCAGAGTAAGTGCTCTGTAACCAACATGGGGCTTCCCTACGACAATGTTAGGAACAGTCACTACAGATTATTGAGGGAGGGCATGTGGGGAGGCAGGGGTAGGCCACCGTTAGACTTGTCTGCTGGAAGAGGGTCCCCCTACTGACCTAAGGGAGGTACAGCTGTGACCCCATTTTGCCACTGAACAAGGTTCAGAGAGGCAGTTTGTGTGGCCAGTGTGGTAACTGGCCTTCTCCTGGCTTTTATAGGAACAAAGGGACTTTTTTTTTTTAAGATTTTATTTATTTATTTGACAGAGAATGAGAGAGAACATAAGCAGGGGGAGTAGTAGGCTGAGGGAGAACCAGAAGGAGTCTGACACGGGACTCAACCCCAGGAGCCTGGGATCATGACCTGCGCCGAAGGCAGACACTTAACTGATTGAGCCACCCAGGTGCCCACAAAGGGCCTTTTCTTTTTTTTTTTTTTAATTGTGTTGTTAGTCCCCATACAGTACATCATTAGTTTTTGATGCAGTGTCTTAGGATTCATTGTTGATGCACCACACCCAGTGCTCCATGCAATCTGTGCCCTCCTTAATACCCACCACCAGGCTCACCCATCCCTCCACCCCCTCCCCTCCAAAGCCCTCAGTTTGTTTCTCATGGTTCGTCTGCCCCTCCAATTTCCCCCAATTCATTTTTCCTTTCCTTCTCCTAATGTCCTCTGTGTTATTCCTTATGCTCCACAAGCAAGTGAAACCATATGATAATTGACTCTCTCTGCTTGACTTATTTCACTCAGCATAATCTCTTCCAGTCCCGTCCATGTTGCTACAAAAGTCGGGTATTCATCCTTTCTGATGGAGGCATAATACTCCATAGTGTATATGGACCACATCTTCTTTATCCATTCGTGTGTTGAAGGACATCTTGGCTCTTTCCACAGTTTGGCGACCGTGGCCATTGCTGCTATGAACATTGGGGTACAGATGGCCCTTCTTTTCACTACATCTGTATCTTTGGGGTAAATACCCAGTAGTGCAATTGCCGGGTCATAGGGAAGCTCTATTTTTAATATCTTGAGGAATTGTCACATTGTTCTCCAGAGTGGCTGTACCAACTTGCATCCCCACCATAGTGTAAGAGGGTTCCCCTTTCTCCACATCCTCTCCAACACTTGTTGCTTCCTGCCTTGTTAATCTTTGCCATTCTGACTGGTGTAAGGTGGTATCTCAATGTGGTTTTGATTTGAATCTCCCTGATGGCTAATGATGATGAACATTTTTTCATGTGTCTGTTAGCCATTTGTATGTCTTCATCGGAGAAGTGTCTGTTCATGTCTTCTGCCCATTTGTTTTTAAAGATTTTATTTATTTATTTGACAGAGAGAGAGAACACAAGTAGGCAGAGAGAGGGGGGAAGCAGGCTCCCTGCCGAGCAGAGAGCCCGATGGGAGGCTCGATCCCACAATGCTGGGATCATGACCTGAGCTGAAGGCAGAGGCTCAGAGGCCTGAGCCACCCAGGTGCCCCCTTCTGCCTATTTTTTAACGTGATTATCTGTTTTGTGTGTGTTGAGTTTGAGGAGTTCTTTATAGATCTTGGGTATCAGCCCTTTGTCTGTAGTGTCATTTGCAAATGTCTTCTCCCATTCTGTGGGTTGACAAAGGGCCTTTCTATTTATGGCTTCAACAAACCAGTAATGAGGGAAGGTGGGCATTTGTAATTCCTGTTTGGTAGATGAGAAAATCAGTTCACTTGCCCAGGCTTTAAACCCAGTGCCCCTTTCCCACCCCAATCCTAGGATGCAGCCTTTGTGACTGCCCAGTGGCCTGGCCTCGGGGGGACAGGGGGACCCACCTGCCACCAAGGGGGGGGTGCCTCCAGGGCAGGCAGCCAGCCAAGGAGGCACGCCATCAGGGTGCTGGGCTTGCCCCCACGTGCCCTTCACCCAGCCAGATCTTCAGTTTTCCTGTCCTGGCGTGCTCCTGTTCGCTCCTGTGGCTGGGTCCACCCCTGCCCACCACAGAGATGAGTCACAGGCCCAACTCCAGACAAGGCCCTGACCCTCGGACCAAAAGCAACGGGAGAAGGGGGCTGTTCTCCAAAGATGCCTCCAGAGAGAAAGACTTAAAAAAAAAGAGGAGGGGCAGGCAGGAGAAGGGACCCAAATGAGTGTCCCAAGCCTGTGTGTCCCCAGGCACGGCCCAGCCCACGAGTGACCTTGGGCCTCACTCTCCGAGCCTTAGCGGCTTCACCTGTCAGAGATCAGAACGGGTGAGTGGCTCTGAGGTCCCACCCAGTCAGGACCCCCTCACACCCCGCAGGAGGGACAACGCAGCACACCTGGGTGAGGGGTCTCCCTGCTCCGTGCAGGACTCTGGGAATACGGAGCTGGACAGGGGAGTCACTGCCCTCACATTGCTCCTAGCCAAGTGGGAGACAGGAAGTTAGACCCTGTGATCGGGCTCCCAGCCTGACCGGAGGGCTGGCACCAGAGCTAATGCCACAGGTCTAACGAAGGAGGGTGAGCAGGGCAGGGTTGACGTCAGCTCAGTGGGGGGGGCCAGGAGCACACTCTACCCCACTACAGCCTGCCCTCCTCCCTGCCTGGGAGTGAGTTGGCCTTGGTGGAGGAAATGGGGAGCTGGGACTTGGGCCCTGGAGCCCCAGGAATTAGCCTGTGCCTTGACTGGTGCCTCCTGGACCTTGGCAGGTGCAGCTGGTCCAGGACCCAGTGACCGGAGGGACCTTCGTGGTAAAGGCAGGTGCCACTTAGTCCCCTGCCATCCTGCATTCCCCCTGGGGCTTCTCCCCGCTCTTGGAAATGCCTACCCCTCTGAGGAGCCTCCTGCCCAGAACCAGTATCTGGAGACCAGGCTCCCTCCAAATCTAAAAGCTGAGCATGTCCCCTGCCTCCCAGACAGACACACGTACTGTCTCTTCCTTGTTCCGGAGGGTGGGGGGCCTGGATTCCGTGGTGGGAGCAGGGGTGAGGGCCGGGTCAGGAACTGGAGGGAGGCGGTTGCTCCCCGGGGTGGCTTCTAACCTCTATCACCTGTTCGCCCCTAAAGCCAGGCCAGGACGTCCCCTCGCAGGGCTCTGTCTGGTCGGGGGCCCGCTGACCCTCCTGCCCTCTCCCCAGAGCCTGTCCAGGTGTCCTGTGGCGAACCGGGAGCGACTGACCATCATCCCGCACGGCGTCCCCTACATGACCAAGCTGCTTCGCTACTTCGTGAGTGAGGACTCCATCTTCCTGCAGCTGGAGCACGTGCCAGGTGAGGGGACCTCGGGGCTGTGGCATGGCCTCTTTTATCCCTGTGAAACGCCGAGCATGAGGAGTGGGTAACGCGCTAGATGCATGGCACTGAGCAGCGGACCCGGGTTTCTTGGGGGAGGACAGTTGGACCCGGCTGGGGCAGGGGACATCTTGAGGAGGAATTTCATGTCCTGGGCTGGGAGAGGGCATTGATGGAGATGTCCCCTGTGTCACCATTTCCTCCAGTTTGGGCTCTTTTCATTTTTCTAGTCGATGCCCATTCTCCAGAGTGGCCACATGGGACGGTGGTGCCTGAGGTAGTGAGGACAGCAGTGGGGCCATGGAACCCACCACCCCTAGTACAGTGGTTTTTGTTTTGTTTTGTTTTTTTAAATGAGGGACATATCCTTGGGCTATGACATAGAGTCACTTCAGGGCCATGCCTGGCCTTCTTCTCCTTGGTTAAATTTCATCCTACTGTTCTCCCTAAGAAGTAAAAAATTATAATATTTTGAGCACTGGTGAACCTACCACACAAACCAAGGGTAGGGACAATAATTCACAATTCCCCTGGGGTTACGCGCCAATTTTGCGCCAGCTTGTGACGCCGGGTCCCCTCTGGGCAAGTCAGAGGGAGAACAGAGGGCATTCTGGGCTGGTGAGGGAGGGGTACAGATGAGGACCATGGTGGATAGAGGGGAGGCAGGAGTTGGGGACCTGGGGTCCATGTTCTTCTTCTCCCCTGTCCCCATGCTCACTGCTCCTCTGCGCGCCCCAGGAGGCACTCTCTGGTCGCACCTGCTCTCCCAGGAGCAGCCCCAACGGTCTGGGGGCAGATCTGGCTCCAGCCCAGAGAGGATGAAGGCTCTACTCACCCCACCCCTCGGCATCCAGACCCCAGCACTGCTTCCCCAGGAACCCACCCGCCTGCAGGACAGAATCCTTCTGGAGCCTCCTCGGACTTCCCGGAGACCTCCCCCAGCCAGGGAGGCCCCGCCCGTCACGCCCCAGAGCGAGGCTGAAGGCAACCCCTCTGCCAGGACCCATACTTCCTGCCCCTCGGACTTTCCGAAGGCCCCAGGTGGCCACCTGCCCCTCCAAGGAAGGTGGCGACCCGGCCAGAGCTCGGACGTGAGGCCATCTTGGGGGCTCCCTTGGGTTCATCAGGGGGCTGTCCGGGTGCTGGGGGCCTGTGGCCGAGGCAGGAGTCCGAGCCGCCTCTTAGTGGCTAGGGCCCGCCCAGGGTCCGGCTGGGGCGCCTGGAGAGTGAAGGAGGAGCAGGTGAAGCAGTGGGCGGCGGAGACCCTGCTGGCCCTGGAGGCGCTGCACCAGCAGGGGGTGCTGTGCCGAGACCTCAACCCCCGGAACCTGCTCTTGGACCAGGCAGGTAGGCGCCTAGCCAGGGAGGAGGGATCAGGTTGTCCTCACCCCACCCCCAGACTGAGGAGGAGAGGTCCTCAAAGTCCCAGGGACCTCTGAGGCCATCTGCTTCCCCTGCCTCCCCCTGGCCTCTTCATACGGGACCCCGCCGAGTCTGGTTGGCCAAGGTTGGGCCTGAGTCCCGGGCAGCAGCTCCTAGGAATATCGGTTGTCCCTGGGCCTTAGGGGACCTAGGGAGGCTCTGCCCATTGCAGCCACTCGCTCCGGCTTTGGGCCTGTCGGGGGAAGCCCTGGAGTCCCCTTCCCCATGCCACCTGCTCCAGGACGACTACACACAAGTTCTGTTCCCCTTTGTCCTCCCTACGCGCGCTGGCTGAGAAGGTCACATCCGGCTCACGTATTTTGGCCAGTGGTCCGAGGTGGAGCCCCACTGCTGCAGGGAGGCCGTGGACAATCTCTACAGTGCCCCAGGCAAGAGGGGAGGAGGGGCTGAGGGGGCCTGAGGTCTTGGCTGCCTCTGTGGGTGGAGCCGTGGGGCTGAGCAGGGCAGAGGGAAGGGGCCGTGTCTGGGGAGGAGGGGTAGAGACCAGCCCTCTTGGGTGAGGCTGGGACACGTGTGTTCTTATTGCCACAGAGGTGGGGGGGATTTCTGAGCTGACGGAAGCCTGTGACTGGTGGAGCTTCGGGTCTCTGCTGTATGAAATGCTGACGGGAACCGTGAGTCGCTGGGCCGGGGGTGGGGCCCTGGGGGGTGTCCCCGACAGCAGGATGGGCTCCGCTTTGTCCAACCAGCCAGGGTCGGGGCTGAGGCTACCTGGTTTTCCAAGACCGGGCTGTTCCCCCTCCCCGTCCCCCATAGCTGCCCCCACAGGCCCTGAGAGCCCTGGGAAGCCGCTCGCGCCCAGGTCACGGGCACACTGAGCACGCCTGCCACCCTAGCAGCTAGAGCTAGTGAGACTTAGGTAAATGAGAGTTGGGATAGTCAGGGAAGGTTGCCGGAGAACACCTGGGTGTTCTGGAGGGAGGCTGGGACTGGACACAACCCTTCTTCCCTGGCAGGCCACGGCATCATTGCCCCCGCCCGTGCCCGTCTGGGCTGTAAGGTCCAGTTTTGGCTGAAGGACAGCGGCCTCTGCCCCTGTGCTCCTCCGTGAGCACAGCGTCACACGGGGGGCTGGTTAGGCCAGGCAGCAAGGGAAAGGCCAGGCTACAGCTGAGCAGGAAATGACGGGAGCGGATGAAGTGTGTCTGCTAGAGAGTCTGAGAGCCCCAAGGGTAGGGTTCTCTCCCCTCCGCCTCCCACCGCCTCCCTAGCCCAGGACTCCGGGCCTTCTTCCTGGTTGCGTCTTGCAGCTCTGCCCGACCCCCGAAAGTCCTCTCCGTGCTCCAGCACTGCAGGGTTCTGGAGCACAGGGAGCTCCTGCCTTGGCCCTGACAGTGGCATTCAGGGCCTGCTGTGGAGATTTTCTTTCCATAAGGAGACAAGTTCCGGTATTGTTCCTGACAGAGTGGCTGCCCTGAATGCAACCCAAGACTGATGCTTCTGGCAGGCTTGGAGCCAGGGAGCCCTGGGTTCAAACTCTGAACTCAGCATAAGTCCCTTTACCTCCCTGAGCCTGCTTCTTGACTTTAAAATGAAGGTCCTAGAACTTATTTTGAGGGTTGTGGTAATTACGGAATTACAGAAATTACGTACGTGGCAGGTAGTAGCTCCAAAGCAGACCACCCTCCTCCTCGGGCCGCGACTCGGGGAAGTAAAGGCTGGCTGCCACTGGCACGGACAGACATTGCTGGGGTTGCCCCCCCTCCCTCTCTCTCCCAGGCCCTGTCGCAGAGCCACCCCTCAGGAATCCAGCCCCACACACAGCTCCAGCTGCCTGAATGGCTCAGCCGCCCTGCGGCCTCCCTCCTGACCGAGGTGAGCTACGCTGGCCCAGAGGCGGCAGGTGTTGGGTGGGCATAGCCCTGGCACCAAAAGCAGCCCCACGGGCTGGCCATCTGATGCGGGTGCAGGGGGGAATGGGGACAACACGTGTCCCCTAGGTACCACTGGGGGTTCCGTGGGCTGGGAGTGGTGGCTAGGAACCCCACCCTGCCGCCCGCCCCAGGTCAGCCCAGGCCTCAGCAAAGGGGCTAGGAAGGCCCGTCAAGCCCCCTGGGCTTTTTCCACAGCTGCTGCAGTTCGATCCTGCCCGACGCCTGGGTGCTGGAGGTGGCGGTGTAGACAAGCTCAAGGCACACCCCTTTTTCAGCACTACCCAGTGGAGCAAACTGGGGGGGTAAGAGGGGCCAGAGTGGGTCATGGAAGCTGCTGGACTAGTCCGGATCTTCTCTCCCCTCTGCCTGTCACCCAGAGGGGGCCCATCTCATCGGTGACCCTTGGGCAAAGAAGCAGGGCAGCTGCCCCCCACCCCGCTCAGCACCACTCTTGGGCGTCATCGTTAACCATCACCACAGCCCAGAAGGGCCTAGATGGCCCCCAGCCAGCTCTGGAGACCCTTTCTGGTCACTGCTGAGGGGGAGGGACAGGGAGAGCTCACCTGGCTGGGCAGCTCGGACCCCTCCACCCATCTGCCCTCTACCCACCAGTCAACAGCTCTCTGTCCCTTGACCGCAGACCTGCTGGGCTACAGGTGCCTTCCACAGCCTGAGCTCTGAGCTCCTGACCGCCTGCTGAGTGGACTGCAAGCTCTCGTGACTCAGTAACTGCCCTGTGCCCCATGTGGGACATCTCTGGAGACTCATCTGAGGATACGGGTCCACTGGCTCAGTGGACCTAGACCAGGGCCCCGCAGCCTGCTCATGTTAGCCGTGCACCTGGGGGGCCTCTTCTAGCTCCTAGGCTATGCCTGCAGGGGGTGGGGGGCTGGGAAAGCAGGGAGGAGGCTGCAGTGGACAGGAGGCGAGATGGGGGGACAGGATGATCCGCTCCCCACCCTGACCATGCCCCCTACCTTCGTGTTTTCAGATGGGAAAACAAAGGCAGGCAGGAGAGGGAAATCAGGATAAGTATAAGGGGAGAGGGAGTCACTTAGTGCCACTTAGTCATTTTGAAAACAGAGTAAAGGGCTCCCTTCCCCAGCTAGCCCACAAGTAGTGGAAAGGGGAGCCTGCCCCATGGGCCTCCAGGCTGGAGCCATTACCACACTTTGTACCCTGCCCTTCTCAGGCATTTGTCCTATTTACCATTTTGCATTTTCGTCTTGAGGGTCCATTCAATTCACCGTCCACTGTGACTTCACAAAACATATGGAATGATTGCCTAAGCTTTTAGCCAGAACCAAAAATGTTTCTGGTCCCTGAGGAACCGGGGTAAGTAGTTACCTCTAAGACAATCTCCTCCCAGGTTTGGGGGCCCTCTGATTCCCCTCGGGGCTCACCCTGTCACTGGGGTGTGGCACCCAAGAAGGAAATTTCACAAGACCTCTGCGCCCAACCTCTTCCTTCCAGTCTCACCACCACCACCAGGGGACGCCAGACACTTCACCAGTCTGGCTGTGAAGGCTCAACTCTAACTAGGGGTAGGGACCACTCCTGCAAAGGGCACGTGGGGGGAAACAGACTGCACGTGCTTTCCCTGGGGCTTGCCCATACTTCCCCTGCCCCCCAATAAAGCCTGTCATTGCCTATGGTGTTCTTGCCTCCTGAATGCAACCAGAGCAGCCCTGCTGGGAGGAGATTGGAAGGCTCCCTCAGAGAAGCTCCGTGATAGTCATGAGCTTGGGGTCCACTAGAAGGTACGAAGCAGGGCTGATGGTGAAGGGCATGCCAGCCTGTGCCCTGCACAGAAGCTTTGAGCTGAGAGGAAGGGATGGCATATAGGGGGCCCTGGAATCTGTGGGAAATAGAGAAGTCTTAGAAGGGGGGCATGGTACCTGGGGGGAGGAGGGAGACAGGACAGTAGTCACTCCTCACAGTGAGCCCAAAGATGGGTGGTCGCTCCCATTAAAGACATTAAGGGTAGGACTGGTCAGAGCTGGGGGAGCCTGTCAAGTCCGTTCTTTTGCTATCAGACCGGACTGCTTCCAACCACGGCCCCATGAAGTGTGAGTTAATTCGGAATACTGGTGTCCCAGCCCTTATGGGGCTTACAGTCTACCTCGTTTTGACAAAATGGGGTTAATACCTCCTTTGTAGGTTCACAAGAGAAAGCATCTAACACCAAGCCCAGGGCAGATTAATACTAAAGTTCTGCCTTTTGTTGAATCCATTCCCCCCCCACCACCCCCTATTAACTCTGGTTCCGTCCTGAGGCCACTCTGTTCCCATGACAGCCCACCTAGACATGGCATCACTGTAGGCCCAGCAGGTGGGGACGTTGCTTAAGCTCAGATGCCATGTCTGTCCCCCACAGTGCATCTAGGTTAGCTCCCAACCCTGACTGCTTGCACTCCCAGACAGCTCCCAGGAGGTGACCTACCGTCATCTGTGCTCACTGACCTCGAGCACCCTTGTGTATGTGGCAATCAAGTCCAAAATGCAGCATTGTCTCAGTTGCACCTACCTCCTCACTCCATCCCAGAAATGCTGCAAGCCCCCACAAAAATGCTTGTCTGTTGACATCTGGTTCATACCTTTGCGAAGCCTGTGAAGTTTCTCCAAGAGTGTGGCCTGTCGAGCCAGAGGGGCTCACTGGGAGGAAGCCAGGCACATTCCTGGCACACGGACGGCTAGGGTTCCGCCTGCTGTCAGATTAGCACAGTAGTAACTTCAGAAGCCTGGCATCTCATGGGCTAACCCCCTGGACATGCTGTGGCTTCCAAGGCTCGGGACAGTCACAGTGCTGGGGCTATGCACCATGGGAACTAAAAGGAACGCAGAAGCAGGAAACTTTTGAGAACATTTGCCCTTTAATTTGCATTTAAAATCAATTTCTTTAAATATTTTAGGTACAAGTTCTGAATAGTGAAGACAGAGTAGATGCTGCAGGCACTCAGTATCGGCTCCCGACCCTTCCCCCCACCCCACCCTCCAGGCCTTGCTTCTCTGCTCAAGATCCAAACGGGCACGCGCACTGTCGGTGGCTCCTGGTGTCAGGGGCAGCAGCCTCAGGCCTGGATGCAGTTGGACACGAAGCAATGAAGCTCAGCAGCTTTCCGGACAAGATGTGTGTATTTAAACTCGCTCCAAGCAATTCCAATGATTGTGTCCAGACCCAAGGGGCAACAGTACCTAGAGCGACACTGCCCGTTCTCCCCGCTGTGTGGTGGCATCTTGGGGCTGGTTTCCACCACAGTCCGTTCTCCCCGAGACCCCGCTCCCCCAAGGGCCACGATGCACAGAGAAACAGAGCTGCCCCTTCAGTCCAAGTGCTGATGCCAAGTAAAAGCTCAAATCAATCTGAGCCAGTCCACAGGAAGCCCCCTTACCCCAGTCTCACCAGGTGCCAGCCCTTGTGACCATGCCCTGTCCCACTGCCATGACGTGCTAGAATCTGCTCTAATTGACAGCAATGTGCTAGAATGGTTCCAAGCAGCCCGCAAAGGTCGGGACAACCACGGCTGTGTGTTTCTGTGCTGAAACGGAGCCCTGACGGAGAGGGTGGGCTCTGCTCCTGTCTTGTCTACAACATGCCACCTCAGGGAGGGGACTCTGCCCCCCTCCCCCAGACTACCTACCCCCCCTCCTCCCCAGATCCCCTGGCCTGTGCTTCCTGGACGAGGTAGAAGAGGCACCCTGAAGTCCATGGCAGCAGAGAATGAACGTGTCATTTAAGCAGCAAGCAGCACCTCTTGGTCTGTGGTCAACCTCCACACAGGTGGGATCACGTGAGAACGTGCACAGCCAGGCCAGAGGCTGCTGTGAGCTTGGGAGACACCACACCCTCTGAGGCGGCTCTGGAGAACAGACTTTTAAAAGATACAAACTTGATCACATGGTCCCCAGTGGTTTCCCTATAGAATACTGGCCCAGGGGAGAAGCAAAATCTTTGCGAAAGACGAATGGGAGAAAGGCAGGAACATTAATGAACATCCACTAAGGCTCTCCCTCCCTCAAGCCTCAAGAAGATACTCGAATGTAAGAGAAGGGTGCAGAGAGGGGAGAGCCTGGCAGAATACCAAGAAAAGACCTGTAGCTGCTGGTTACGCAGTGCCCTGGTTTCCTGCTGGAGGCCAACAACATGTGCCTGGCACCAGGCTAGCCTGGGACCCATGAGGGGACAGGGAGAAGACTGGTGCTCAGTTCCTGCATCGTTGGTGTGTAGGGTACGTGGATTTCTCCTAAAGGTCCAGTAGGAGGACTCTGGGATCCTCTACCGCTGCTTTGATTTTGCGGAGAAAAGTTACCGCCTCTCTGCCGTCAATCAGCCGATGATCGTAGGTCAGTGCCACGTACATCATGGGCCGCACCTCCACCTATGGAGAGAAGTCGACAGGTCTGTCTGCAGCAGAGAAAGCCCCACTGGAAGTGGAGAGATGAGAAAGCATAGCCCATAGAAAAGTTTTCAATTCCAGAGCTTTTCCTATTGATGTTGCTTCTCGAGCCTTCTATTTTCAAAGACCAAGGCTTACCCTTAGTGCAAAGCTCTCCCACTCAAGAAAACTTAACCAAGAAAATAAGTCTCTTCACAAGTGCCTTTTAAAACATTCCTGTGGGCGCCTGGGTGGCTCAGTGGGTTAAAGCCTCTGCCTTCGGCTCGGGTCATGATCTCAGGGTCCTGGGATCGAGCCCCGCATCGGGCTCTTTGCTCGGCAGAGAGCCTGCTTCCTCCTCTCTTTCTGCCTGGCTCTCTGCCTACTTGTGATCTCTGTCAAATAAATAAAATCTTAAAAAAAAAAAAAAATAAAAACATTCCTGGGCACCTGGGTGCTGAGTTGGTAAGCGTCCAACTCTTGATTTCGGCTCATGTCATGATCTCAGGGTCCTGGGTTCAAGCTCCAGAGAATCAGGCTCCACATTCAGTGGACCCCCTACCCTCCAATCGGGCACATGCTTGTGTGCATGCTCTCTCAAATCTTTTTTTAAGATTTTATTTTATTTATTTGACACAGAGAGATCACAGTAGACAGAGAGGCAGGCAGAGAGAGAGAGAGGGAAGCAGGCTCCCTGCTGAGCAGAGAGCCCGATGCGGGACTCGATCCCAGGACCCTGAGATCATGACCTGAGCTGAAGGCAGCGGCTTAACCCACTGAGCCACCCAGGCGCCCTCTCTCAAATCTTAAAAGAAACAACATTCTCTGCCCTTTCATTCATCTGCTGTCTAAAGGAAAAGTTTTCCCTTCAATTCTGCAGACTAAAGTTTCTTCTTTAGGGTTAGAATTTTAAAAAGTAACCAGAGATCCTCAAATTCTCTGAAATAGTAGGCAAAGTTAGGTGTGTGAGCATTTTCAAAGGAGAAGACCTAGGATTTTTGGATTCACAAGCCCTAGCGACCCAAAAAGGTTCTAAACACAGGAGTCCAAGAAAATATTTTCCTACCAACATATCTTCTAGGGCCAGCTTAAGTCTTCATTGCCTGGGGGCACCTGGGTGGCTCAGTGGGTTAAGCCTCCGCCTTCGGCTCGGGTCATGATTCCAGGGTCCTGGGATCGAGCCCCATGTTGGGCTCTCTGCTCAGCGGGGAGCCTGCTTCCCCCTCTCTCTGCCTGCCTCTCTGCCTACTTGTGATCTCAAATAAATAAAAATCTTAAAAAAAAAAAAAAATTCATTGCTCGAACTCCCAAGGGAACACCTAAACCTTCATACAACGTGGGAGCTCATAGATCTCCACTGCTGTCCTCTGTTTCCCAGGGGCAAGGACCATGTTTCCAACTGTATCCCTACTCCCAAAAGCACCTCGAGAATGGAGCTTGAGGACCCCTCCTGAAGACGGGGCAAGTCACCTCAACTCCATAGTCTCCCACTTTAACTTGTATCAGAATCACCTGCAGCTTCTGCTTCATCAGGTCTGGGAAAGGGTCCAAGAGTTTGTCTTTCTAAGAAGTTCCCAAATGATGCCGAACCACACACCACAATTTGAAGATCAGTGCCTTAGCTATGAAGTAGAAACTAAGAGATGGAACTTATGCCTAAAATTACAGTGGACTGTCATAATTAATAGTTAGCTTTCCCTCTTCTCATCATCTAGCTGCTAGGACATTAGCAGTGATGGTTCCTACCTTGCCTCCCACAGCCACTGGCCTATCAAAGATGGCATGCATGCCCAGGATGGCCGACTGAGGGGGGTTGATGATGGGTGTTCCAAAGAGCGAGCCGAAAACACCTCCGTTGCTAATGGTGAAAGTACCACCATCCATGTCTTCAATGGCAAGTTCATTCTTTCGGGCCTAAGAATGGAGATTGAATCATTGAAATATAAGGGAAACCCGGCTTTCTTCACTTACAGAAGCCCAGAAGGCTCCTGTCTGAGATCAACAGTCCAACTTCTAGCTACTGTTTAGCTGAGACACCTGTGGCCAGGCCTCCACCCGAGGACAGGCACGACGCCTTAAGGACCTTTGCTTTCCCCAGCAGGCCTTCTCTGATAAGGTCTTCTGTGACAAGAGCACATGACTTCCGTGACTGAGCGCTGCCAGATGGCAAGACTTCGGCTCCTGGGGGTGACTGCCAGCCTCAGGTTCTGCACACCTTACCCAGCACAGTGAGGCTCTGGTTCCCTGAGCACTGACCCCTGGTGAACCCAGCTTTCCCCGGCCGCCCCCGCCCCGCTCCCTGACCTGCCAGCAGCTGACACACACGTTGCTTTCCACTTTACCTTCTCTCCCAGTTCACTGATGGTTCGCTCGATATCTGCGTAATTCATAGATTCCACGTTCCTGATGACAGGAACCACCAGACCCTGATGAGAGTGAGAAGCTATTTTCAGTTCAGATGACCAGTACCCTTTATAACTCCCTTGATTCCAGCGGAGGGTCTCCCCACCCCGAGTATCTTAATGACAATGTAATTAACAGAGTCTAAAATATTTAGGCTTGACATTAAGATAGGTGGGTCAAACAGGTTACTCTCTTGTTAACACCCTTCTGAAAGACAGGATTACAGAAATGCTCTCTCCCCAGGGGTCTGCTTTTTCATGCAAAGGGAGGGTCTAAGACCAAAGCCCCCCATCTCCTTCCCCAACGTACCCGTGGGGTGGCCACCGCGACACTGATGTCAATGTAATCCCTATACACCACCTCTTTGGTTGTGTCGTCAATCACTGTGAGAGAAAACACACGTTACATGTAACGCCCCAAGCCAAGGCGAATGCGGAAATACTTGCGTCAACAGAGTGAAAATCCCCTGTGCCCGGTACAGTGCAGGCTGAGCGGCCAGCAGGAAAAGCGCCGCATCACCTGTGGCGTACTCCTCTTACCCCGGGCCAACCAATCGTGGCAGCTCCCGAGGACCCTGACGGAGGCCGAGCACAGCAGCACCCATTTCTCAGAGAAGGGCTCAGGACACTGCCTCACACAGGACAGGTACACACGGGGTTCCCTTTAACTAGCTCACCCAAACCCTCCCTTAACAAAGAATGGCTAGGTTTGAAAAGTGCTCCCAAAAAGGCAGATTAGCAAAGGGAGGAGGGGTAGTGCTGCCCATTCCACAGCCTACTCTCCACAAGAGGTGAGGAAGTCCCGTTCTAGGAGACTCCGGAGGAAGCAGGGTAGTGTAAGCCAGCAAACCAGCAATGCAAAGCCTAGGTCTGGTGCTCAGGAGAAAATACAAGCTCTACAATCTTGTCCACAGAAAGACTCTTGTATTGTTAGATAACCCACTAAGGTAAAGCATGTTAGTGAGAAAGAAGCCAAAATAATTCAAAAATGCCTACATATACAGGCAGGCAGAAGAAAGGGATGGAGAGCCAATCAGGAAGCATGAGAAAAACGGAAGAAACAAAGAGGTACACGTTTGGGCAAAGCAAAGACAGCCCTCTACCTACCTAGAGCGCACCACTCAATGAAAGGGACTAGGGCTTCTATTTCTAGATCTTTAGGGACCCTGGCACTGCTCAGGATTGCAAAAGTGCCACTGTCCCCTCTCCAACCTTCCAGGGAACAGAGGAAGTGTCTCAATAGGAAAGAGAACGGCTTGTAAGGTCAACATTTCAATGACGTAGGTGAGCAAAAGTAAGGAAAATGAGCACCAAGTCCATGAAAGAGGGCCAAGCCCAAGGTCTCCCACTGAGGTCCATCGACCAGAAATCAAAGGTCACCCTGGAGCCTATGCCAAATGGGGAAGTCAGGCCCCAAGATCCCGGGGCCCATGGGAAGGCAGGTGCCAGACAGAACAGGAGAAGCCCTGAGAGCTGGGCTGGCTCAGGAGCGCTTGCCAGCAGAGCAGCTGCCCAGCTAGGAACTGGATGAGAAACTATTCTGTCCAGCTAGTGGGGAAAAAACAATCATGGTACCATTTCAGGAAGGTGAATCAAGAAATACCTGAACAAAGACACAAAAACACTCATGTTTTCACAGGTATGAAATAAAGCCTTGGTCTCTGTGTGTGGGAGCACACACCTCCCAGGACCTCTTCTAGTCCGGCCACCACAAACTCACCTGCGTTGACCACAGGCTGCTCCTGCAAGGCAAAGGCTGAGGCCTTCACGAATGCCGACATGAAGCCTAGTTTGAGGTTATGTTTCTTCAGAAAAGCATCTTTGTGCCGAGCCCTCATCTCCTGGATGTTACTATAAAAACACATTACAAAACAAGTGACCACAAAGCCTTTATTTTGCCTTTCATACCAGTTTCTAACTCCATGTACACAATTGGGTAAGCATTTTTTCCTTACTCTGGACCATCTACCTAAGTTCAAGTTTTGAAATAGTCCAGCAGAGGTCAATACCATAACCTCGCTTCTTTACAAAACCTGGAATCAAAAGAATTGGATCCAGTCAGTCTTCAGGGTAGGCTGAGCACCTACAGGGCTCCCTCCTGTTCCAGAAGTCACAGAACTCAGTGACAGGGAACGTGAACAAGAGCTCACGCAGCACACTAAGACCCTGGCCTGGACGAGAAAGTAATTTCTAGCTTCCCTAAAAGCATGAGCGCTCTACTCTGAGGAAAAATTATTTTCAGTATAAACAAAGTCTAGACGATAAACAATATTCTTTTTATTTCTTGTTGGAATTGTCCAAAAAACCCACCACACTTGATTAGGACTTCCTTGTGACATTCTTCCTATTTCCTAAGTAATGAAAACAAAAACCTGACAAAACCCCACAGGTGATTCGGGCTCCGTGCGGTCAGGTACAGACCACACACGGAACCAGCGCTCTTTTAGGCTCATGGCAAAGTCAGCAGACTCCCTCCTATTTCCGCAGAGTCAGCAACTCCATATACCTGCTCCTGCAAACAGGCGCTAACACCCGCCACACATAGCGGCCAAGGCTGGGCATCAAGATAATCAAGACACAGCCCTTGGCCTTCATATCAGTCTACTGGATTTGGTTCCCTGGTACTTAAGAAGTGGACATGTGTGGCCCCGAGCTTTTAAAGTACAAGCAGCTGGGCCTTCTGGGAAGCCTCTGCGATGTCAACAGCCTTTGTTCGTTTAGGACTGGTTTTCCATAGATGTGCCACATACGCACTGCAGTTAGTGGGAAATGGCTTTCCCATCATTTTGCTACAGAAACCTCAGTATTTATCGGAATACCATTCTGTGATGGAAATTGAATTTAACTTTTATCTCAGGCCCAAACTCCGTTTTCCCTTTCTCCCCATAATGGCCTAATCCGACATTAGCATGAAAGAGAAGACGGTATAACCTCAACTCCCCCTCAGACTGTTTGCCTCTGAAAAAGGAAGTTTTGGGGGGAGGGAGGGGGGCACTGATTAGGTTTAAATGTTTGTTTTCCTGAGTCTAACCTTATTTAGTGCTAGGATTACCACCCTAAAGACATTACTGGTTCCCAAGACACAAGAGCTGCAGAAGAGGGAAAGAGATGTGATAAACATCTCTGCTCTCAAACCTGCCCAAATGCTATTGTCTGGTCATTAAGTAGTTTCTATTTCAGATTCTGCCCTTGGAGGCAAGGCCTGGGACAACAGGGCAGAGAGGAAGGTCTCAGGAAGGCCCCTTATGGGTAGCTGATCAGCACAAGACCCAAGGGCGCTCGATCTAAACCACATTACCGACTGCAGTGAGACCCCAGGCCACTGTTAAGTGACACCTCGATTAGCTGCTGAAAGGAGATCCAGCTACTGCACTTACCTTGCGATCAAAGCTGTTGGGCCAACTGCATCTTCCAAGGCCACAAATATTTACATGTTTTGTCTTAAGGATTTAGGTAGAATTTCAAAGCCTAATTCAATTTGCGTACAATTTGGCCCTAATGCACTGAAACATAAGCTGCGGCCTTTGTGATTCATTAGCCAAGGTCCCTCCCTACGCCCTACAGACGGCAAGGACAGAAACCTTTAGCTTGCCTGGTATCCAGTCTTTTTAGGAAGCTTGGAAACAGCGTGGATGACGTCCAGTGAGCCAGGCCGCAGAGCCCTACTCTATGAACAATGCCACAGCACACTGTCTGTAAACCACTCCCTTCTCTAGGCTTTTCAGATCCCTTCCAAAAGAAAACAAATTTCCCTAATGAGAAGCAGGTGAGCAGACTAAACACTGAGAAAAAGCAGCAAAGGGATGACCTGAAAACTTCAAGAAACTCTTATTACTGGCATTCAAAACATTCTGAAGTATGGATCCAACTTTATTCCCGTTCTTTCCCACATACTCCTCACAGCAGATAGCTCCCAGATGTGTCCTGTACTTTCCTGGGTCAGCTCCATATTCTTAACATCGTCTGGAATGACTCTTCCCCACAATGCTACCTGTGTCAGAATGCTAGTCCATCTTAAGGCCTATTAAAAATCTCTTTCCCTCCACGAAGCTCAGTGGGAACTTCCCCTCCCAATTTCTGCTCTCCTCTCAAAAACAAATGATCTCATTTTCTCCACTTCATACTTTGTACCCTTCTGAAACTTCTTTTTCTAGATTTTACTTCATCTGTTTTTTAAAAGATTTATTTTAGAGAGAGAGAGTGTGCAGGGGGAGCTGGAGAGGGAGAGAATCCCAAGCAGACTCCCCGCCGAGCCCGACACAGGCCCATCCCTGAGATCCTGACCTCAGCCAAAATCAAGAGTCACTCAACCAAATGAACCACCCAAATGCCCCTTACTCTGTGTGTATCCAATCAGATGGTGAGCTCTAGAAGGGTGATGTTCTTTTCACTTAGCTCTGCACGCCCCTCAAAGGGAGTATAGCATCCTGTATACAGTACGCGCTCAAACACACGAGCCCAATTTAACTACATTCTCTTCCCCACAGTGCTGGCACTTGCACACATCAAACCTTGAAGAAAATGGGTGAGTTGACAGCTCACCCTAGAAACGGGTGTACTAAATTTGCCCCTTTGGTTATCCACCGTGAGGTTCTTACGGAAAAACACAACTTGCTTTCCATTTCATTATCACAGCTGTAAAAGGCGAAAGCTACAACAAGCTGCTGCTTATTCATCCCTCAAATCTGAGTGGCTACGGAACACAAATCAGGAGCAGTCGCTGGGAGAAAGCAGCAGGGTACTGGGCTCTGGCTCTGAGTTTGAGGTCACGGGGGTCTCCATCCCAAGGGTAGGCCCCACTGCGCCATCTCTACTTGGCAACTCGACAGTAGTCATCAGAGTTTACCACCATTACCAGCCTCATTTATCAGACATCACAAGATTCAGGTATAAACGGCTAAGTTTTTTAAGTCACAGAAGCAGGTAATTAGAGAATGAACCCAATGGGTCACTGGGTTTTCATCAACAAGCAGTGCAAAGAAGTACCTCTTCTTGCTGTTAGTTTTGGAATCAGAACTAGGTAGGGGCTGGGGCAAGTTCAAGTGTTCAAGAAAAAAGGCGCGGGGAGTAAGAGATCCAGAACTCTCACCTCATGTCGATCTCATTGAAAGTCGTCAGCATGGCACAGGTGTTCTGGGCCTCCTTCAGACGCTGGGCGATGCGCTGCCGCATCCTGTTCATTTTCTCCTGGAAGCAGGACGAGGATTGACGGTCCGGGATCTCCAGATCAAGCCCCCCACTCAGTCCAAGGGGGCACTCAGCTTGCAAGGACCGATGTGTCAAGGACTAGGATACCTAAGTACAACAAGAGCTCCAGGTGCTCTTTTCCCGTGGTGGCCTTGGCACCTCTGAGCAAGGACAAGGAAAGCCAGACAAAAACTACTCGCTCAGAGGTGCCCGAGTTTGACCAAGAATGGAAATTCAGGAGATGGTTTGATTTAAAAATCAGAATCAACTTATGAAAAGAAATAGTGTGGTGGGGGCGCCTGGGTGGCTCGGTGGGTTAAAGCCTCTGCTTTCGGCTCAGGTCATGATCTCAGGGTCCTGGGATCGAGCCCCGCATCGGGCTCTCTACTCTGCGGAGAGCCTGCTTCCTCCTCTCTCTCCCTGCCTGCCTCTCTTGCCTGCTTGTAATCTCTGTCTGTCAAATAAATAAATAACATCTTTAAAAAAAAAAAAAGAAAGAAAGAAATAGTGTGGTGTAGGGCTAGTCAGCTCAAGAAGCACTACAGATTTCTGGTGATAAAGACTTGCATGAGAACAGCTATTTGTGCAATGGAAACTCAACAGCAACAAACTTTGAGGCTGTAGTATTTTTAGGAGGTCTTCTTAGGCAGAGGAACCCACACTCTTGACCATATACTTCCTTGAGGTCTTACAAGTGCCCCTACCAGCTACTGCTACCACAGAGCTCTCAGTGAAGTGTCCCAGGAGGATAGGAACAGGGCTCAGTAAGACCACTTCCCCGCAGTGTGTGTTACTGTGCGAGGGAGGGGCACACTACTAAGCTCCCACCCCCTGCGGACAGCTCACTCAGCCAAGGCAGACCAGTGGGAGCACAGCACCATGGGAAAAGCCACCAGACAGGTGTTCTGAAGACTTCAGGTTCTAGGCTTCTCATATGACAAGTAGAGAACACTGAACAAGCCACTTCCTAAACTCGGTTGCCGTGAGCTGCCAGCAATTCAAAGGGAGACACCACAATGCCACACTCCACTAATCTCAACACCGTCCCCTCTGTCTCTTCCTGGAAGTGGTCCCCAGAGGCTTACCCGATGTTCTGAACGCAGACCCTTGCCAGCTCCTGGCTCAGCTACTGGAGGGGCAGCTGTGGGTTTCACTGCAGACACTGAAATGAAGAGAAGGTACAGCTCCATCAGCAAAATCAGACACACAGCAACTCTCTCAGCCCACAGGTCCCATCCCCGTGCTTTAATAAAACCATCTTTTTGCACTTGCATGCGCGCGCGCGCGCACACACACACACACACACACACACACACACACACAAAGAAAGAAAAAAGGAAACCAGAGAAACATTTACTAAGTGCCAGTGCTTTCAGACTGAACTGTCACTTAATCCTTAAGCTACTGTGAGGTGTACTAGTACCATTCCCACTTCACAAATGAACGATCTGCCGAGAAGTAACATAACTAGCCCAAGTCACAGAGCTGTAAACAGAAAGCTGGGTTCCAAACCCGTCTTCAGATATACAGTCTAGAGTTCCTTCTACAAAGCAGCCAACGGAACTTGTTTGGAGCTGTGATTAGTCTCCGATTCCGCGCAGTGAGGGAACATGGCACTGGGGGAGATGTTCTTCTCCCACATGGAGACACGCGGGAGGTGGAGGCATACCAGGTTTGCTAGCTAGAGGCTGTGAGGGCGAGGGCATTGGTGGCATCTGAGTGGGTATGGATGCTGCGGGGGGAGGAGGAGCTGCCGATGCTGGAGGCTCTGCTTTTGGGGCTGCGGCAGCAGGAGCTTCGGCTGGCTTGGCCTTCGCAGGAGCAGCTG
>PISX010020929.1:0-34733 GCA_004024625.1 Mellivora capensis | reverse complement strand
AGAATCCTAGAGGAGAACATAGGCAGTAACCTCTTTGGTATCAGCCACAGCAACTTCTTTCAAGATATGTCTCCAAAGGCAAAGGAAACAAAAGCAAAAATGAACTTTTGGGACTTCATCAAGATCAAAAGCTTCTGCACAGCAAAGGAGACAGTCAACAAAACAAAGAGGCAACCCACGGAATGGGAGAAGATATTTGGAAATGACAGTACAGACAAAAGGTTGATAACCAGGATCTATAAAGAACTTCTCAAACTCAACACACACAAAACAGATAATCATGTCAAAAAATGGGCTGAATATATGAACATACACTTCTCCAATGAAGACATAGAAATGGCTATCAGACACATGAAAAAATGTTCATCATCACTAGCCATCAGGGAGTTTCAAATTAAAAACCACATTGAGATACCACCTTACACCATTTAGAATGGCCAAAATTAACAAGACAGGAAACAACGTGTGTTGGAGAGGATGTGGAGAAAGGGGAACCCTTTTACACTGTTCGTGGGAATGCAAGTTGGTGCAGCCACTTTGGAGAACAGTGTGGAGATTCCTCGAGAAATTAAAAACAGAGCTTCCCTATGACCCTGCAATTGCACTACTGGGTATTTGCCCCAAATATACAGATGTAGTGAAAAGAAGGGCCATCTGTACCCCAATGTTTATAGCAGCAGTGGCCATGGTCGCCAAACTGTGGAAAGAACCCAGATGCCCTTCAACGGACGGATGGATAAGGAAGATGTGGTCCATATACACTATGGAGTATTATGCCTCCATCAGAAAGGATGAATACCCAACTTTTGTAGCAACATGGACGGGACTGGAAGAGATTATGCTGAGTGAAATAAGTCAAGCAGAGAGAGTCAATTATCATATGGTTTCACTTATTTGTGGAGCAAAACAAATAACACAGAGGACATGGGGAGATGGAGAGGAGAAGGGAGTTGAGGGAAACTGGAAGGAGAGGTGAACCATGAAAGACTATGGACTCTGAAAAACAACCTGAGGATTTTGAAGGGGCGTGGGGTGGGAAGTTGGGGGAGCCAGGTGGTGGGTATTAAGGAGGGCACGAATTGCATGGAGCACTGGGTTTGGTGCAAAAACAATGAATACTGTTATGCTGAAAAGAAATTTAAAGGAAAAATAAAATAAAATACACAAACTATTTAAGTATGATGCTACAAATAAACCATTTTAAACAAAAAAAGGATTCCTTCAATTCACATCTGTCAAGGTTGTTTTAAACAGGGCAGATAGCTATCCTCTTAATTTATAACTCCCTCCCAGCTTCCTCACCCAAGCATTCCTTTTTCTGGGCTGCTCAACAGGTAGAGGTTTCAGAGGAACTCAACTAGATGAGTCTCTAAAAGTTTTTTTCAAGATTTCTTCAGTCTTGGCTCCCCTGACAAAGGTTGAATCCCAATAGAGTGTGGAAAGGATAACGGTTCAAACCTCCCTGGAATAATGTCTATGTAGGACAATCTCATACATGGTCTCTTCTATCTCCACTCTTTGAAAGGATACCTCCCTTTGTCATTCCCAGTCTTATAAATTTGTCACCCCTATCTGAGTTCATAGCCTAAAAGGATGCTACTGAGGTCACAAATGGTCAGGAAAGTAGAAGCCTATTTCTTTCCTTGTTTCAGAAGCCAAGTTCACTGTTTTCCTTTTGGTTAAGGTCAGTTATCTACATCAGCATAAGAGTAATACCTTATGCAAGTACCATGTTGTCTTGGTGATCACAGCTTTGTAGTAAAGCTTGAAATCAGGCAACATGATGCCCCCAGTTTTCTTTTTCTTTTTCAACATTTCCTTAGCAATTCAGGGTTTTATCTGGTTCCATACAAATTTTTAGGATTATTTGTTCCAGCATTTTCAAAAACGCTGGTGGAATTTTGATCGGGATGGCATTGAAAGTATAGATTGCTCTGGGCAGTATAGATATTTTAATGATATTTATTCTCCTGATCCACGAGCATGGAATTCTTTTTCATCATTTTGTGTCTTCTTCAATTTCTTTCATGAGCGTTCTGTAGTTCCTCAAGTACTGATCCTTTACCTCTTTGGTTAGGTTTATTCCCAGGTATCTTATGGTTCTTGGTGCTATAGTAAATGGAATTGATTCTTTAATTTCCCTTTCTGTATTTTCATTGTGAGCATATAAGAAAGGAACCGATTTCTGTACATTGATTTTGTATCCTGCCACATTACTGAATTGCTAAATGAGTTCTAGTAGTTTGGGGATGGAGTCTTCTGGGTTTTCCATATAAAGTGTCATGTCACCTGCACAAAAACAGACACATAGACCAGTGGAACAGAGTAGAGATCCCAGATGTGGGCCTGCAACTCTATGGTCAAATAATTGACAAAGCAGTAAAAAATATCCAATGGAGAAAAGACAGTCTCTTCAATAAATGGTGCTGGGAAAACTGGACAGCTATGTATAGAGGAAACATGACCATTCTCTTACACCATACACAAAGATAAATTCAAAATGGAGAAAAGACCTGAACATGAGGCAGGAATATATGAAAAATGAAAATCCTAGAGAACATAGGCAGTAACCTCTTCAACATCGGCCACAGCAACTTCTTTCAAAACATCTATCAAAATGCAAAGGAGGGGGGCCTGGGTGGCTCAGCGGGTTAAAGCCTCTGCCTTCAACTCAGGTCGTGATCCCAGGGTCCTGGGATCGAGCCCCACATCGGGCTCTCTGCTAGGCGGGGAGCCTGTTTCCCCCACTCTCTCTGCCTGCCTCTCTGCCTACTTGTGATCTCTCTCTGTCAGATAAATAAATAAAATCTTTTAAAAATGCAAAGGAAACAAAAGCGAAAATAAACTTTTTGGACTTCATCAAGATCAAAAGCTTCTGCACAGCAAAAGAAACAGTCAACAGAACAAAAAGGCAACCCAAGGAATGGGAGAAGATATTTGCAAATGACACTACAGACAAAGGGCTGATATCCAAGATTCATAAAGAAATCCTCAAACTCAACACCCAAAAAACTGTTCATCATCATTAGCCATCAGGGAAATTCAAATCAAAACCACATTGAGATACCACCTTACTTACACCAGTTAGAATGACCAAAATTAACAAGACAAGAAACAACAAGTGTTGGAGAGGATGTGGAGAAAGGGGAATCCTCTTACACGGTTCGTGGTAATGCAAGTTGGTGCAGCCACAGTGTAGAGATTCCTTAAGAAATTAAAAATAGGGATGCCTGGGTGGCTCAGTTGGTTGGACAACTGCCTTCAGCTCAGGTCATGATCCTGGAGTCCCGGGATCGAGTCCTGCATCGGGCTCCCAGCTCCATGGGAATTCTGATTCTCCCTCTCACCTTCTCCTCGCTCATGCTCTCTCTCACTGCCTCTCTCTCAAATAAATAAATAAAATCTTTAAAAAAAAAAGAAATTAAAAATAGAGCTACTCTATGACCCTGCAATTGCACTACTGGGTATTTACCCCAAAGATACAGATGTAGTGAAAAGAAGGGCTATCTGTACCTCAATGTTCATAGCAGCAATGGCCACAGTTGCCAAACTGTGGAAAGAGCCAAGATGCCCTTCAACAGATGAATGGATAAAGAAGATATGGTCCATATATACCATGGAATATTATGCCTCCATCAGAAAGGATAAATACCCAACTTTTGTATCAACATGGATGAGACTGGAGGAGATTATGCTGAGTGAAGTAAGTCAAGCAGAGAGAGTCAATTATCATATGGTTTCACTTACTTGTGGAGCATATGGATAACACAGAGGACATTGGGAGAAGGAGAAGGGAGTTGGGGGAAATCAGAGGGGGAGAAGAACCATGAGACTGTGGACTCTGAAAAACAAACTGAGAGTTTTGGAGGGGAGGGGGTTGGGGGTTGGGTGAGCCTGGTGGTGAGTATTAAGGAGGACACATACTGCATGGAGCACTGGGTGTGATGCATAATCAGTGAATCTTGGAATACTGAAAAAATAAAAAGTTTAAAAAATACAAACTATAAGGTTATTAAAAAAATAAAAATAAAAATAAATATTTCCCAGAATAAAATGGAAAAATAGCATTAAAAAAAAAAGAGTAGGGGCGCCTGGGTGGCTCAGTGGGTTAAGCCTTGCCTTCTGCTCAGGTCATGATCTCGGGGTCCTGGGATCGAGTCCCGCATCAGGCTCTCCACTCAGCAGAGAGCCTGCTTCCCCCTCTCTCTCTGCCTGCCTCTCTGCCTACTGGTGATTTCTCTCTCTGTGTGTCAGATAAATAAATGAAATCTTTTTTTAAAAAAAGAGTAATACCCTATGGACAACTCAGCAGTAGCACTCTAACCACTTTATGTCTGGGAAATTGTTTGGACTATATTTCCCTAACTAATTATTCTTGTTTGGACTGTCAGAAAAGCAAAGAGAGTTTGCATTCCCTGGGCTTACATGGCTTAGGAAAGCCAGTGTAGGTAACTGGAAGAAGAAAGTGTTGTTATGGTTAGTTGAGAGCTGATTATATGGCAATGCATCACTGGTCCCAGATGGTTTATAAATGAGTTGTTTCACAGGAATGAACTCTTCCTAGCAACCGAGGCTTACCCTTTTAAGGATAACCATTCTTAATGATGAGGTGAAAGTCTTTCATCCACTGGCACTCTACTGCCTTTGTCAACAGAGGCTATTTAATGTGACTTAAGCATCTCTGAGGACTTGAATCCTGTATGTTGATTTTCTACAGAACTAACATTTGAGGGTTTTCCAGTTTTATCTTATCCAAGTTTCCCACCAACTCTGAGGCTAGCATTATCATCTCCACTTTACCAATGAAGAATGGGAGGCACAGGGAGGTTAAGAGACTTCCCTGAGGTCACACAGCCAATATGCTAAAATACAGAACCTCTTGCAAGCTTGGCCTACAATAAATGCCTGGAGATATTTTTGACCCAAGTAGCCCAAAGAATAAAGTATCCCAAGTGTCATCCCCTTTCCCTTTTTGGAGTTCTCTCTCAGAGCCTTGCTCTCCTTGCTCCATAAGATTCAGAAAGTTCCAATCACTCAGAATCTTCAGGCAGCTTCCTGTTTAGCTAAAGAAAAAGGCGATAGCACCTGCTGCAGCCTGTAGGTCTGGCTGAATCAAGGTTAACCTCTGGTGTCAGAGGCTCCAGGATTAAAGGCTGCACAAGCAGAAACTCTGTTCCATCCACTGTGAAAGTCTGGGAACTGAGAGACAAGAGAAGGGAGGGGCATGCCATGAGTGAGCAGAAGATATCTTGCATATCTGGTAATTTCTGCTTGTCCTCATTGGGTCTGGCTCCTTTCAACATGATCAATATCTTCAAGCTAGCAAGCTTCTAAGACCAGGGGCAGCTGCTGGGCTAAATTTGTTTCCAAAATATAGTGTATATATATTTTTGTAGTTCAAAAATCACTATCTTCCTCAACTCTTCAACCGGGTGGCTTAATTATAACTGAATACTCTGCAAAGTTCCACTTTTCTGCAAACTGAACAAAATCCCTGATACCTATGAGTGGTGGGGAGGATTCTAATCCAACTTCAATGCTCTTCTATGGGGAAAACTGGAAAGGCATGTGACCACCACCACTACCCTGCCTACTATACACACACACACACACACACACACACACACACACACACCTTCTTTCCTTAACCTCAAACAACTAAGGCATCCAGAGGTCTTCTAGGAAATAGGGTTCTTAGTCAGGTACTGTTTGGACTCAAGCTACCCTAAACTGGCAAAAATGCAAGAGAAAGAAGGGTCCATGTAAAACAGAGGAAAGTGGTTTACCTACTTGCTAGGCATTCCACTAAGATCATTTACACACAGATGAAAGCACAGCAATCTTGAGATGAGGAGCTTGGAAAGGGAAATAACTTTCCTCATCCTGTCCTTCATGCTAACAGAATGGTCCACAATTCCTACCTCCTCCAAGAAGCCTTTCTTTCTCTGGCAGGTAAATAAAATGTCTTCTCCATTTTCCACTAAACAAAGAATATGGGTCCTTTTCTTTTGTGTAGATTTTATGTGTTCCATCCATTTGATAACTTGCTTATTAATGAGTCCATCATATAGACATTAAAATATGATTTGACATGAGAAGATGGCCACCACAAAATAAGTAAAAAAATGCAGAACAGTATGGATTTGTGTTATGCATGTATTTAAAATCATATGTGTATAAATACATTTACAAAGGACTCTAAGTTCATGTAAGGTAAATGGTCGTTATCTCTAAAGAATAGTCAGGGTCAGAAGACAAGGAATTCTCCTTTTTTTGTACTATTTCATTTCTCACAGCAAATATATCTTAGTTTCATAATTAAAAAAAGCCAAATCATAAATTGTAATAGTCTTTTTAAGTATTTCCTACCAAGCAGCACAGACTGTTAATATACCCTATATGGTGTCTATCTCAGCACTTGGAGAACAGATGGAGAAATTATTTAAAAACAAGATGACCTTCAGAGGGACTTACCTATTTTGGAGTACCCAACTTTATCTAGTAGGCTTCAACCTAAACCTCCCAAATGCTAGCCACACCCTACTCTCAGGAATGGGTAGGAAAAAGAGTACCTTCTATTACTCCCCAGATTAGCCGACCTTGATTAAAATAAGCCCAAATCTGCAAAGATATGCAGCTCTGGGCCCTAAGGTAGCAAAGGTAATGGTGGTGGCAGTGGTGGTGGCAACAGTGGCAACGGGAGAACACAGATGCTGAGTGCCCCAAAATGATGATCTATAGATCTTCCCTGCTATCTTCCTTGATCTGTGCCTGGTCCTGCCCATCCCTGAGCATTGGAGTCAACTCAATCCCTAAACCTCAGTAGCACATACCTCTCAGGAATAGATAATACAAGGCATCCCTGCCTGCTGGCTATGGCACAGTGAGCAGCACACACACACACACAAAAATAAATTTAAAAATTGGATGGCTCAGATGGTTAAGCATCTGCCTTAGGCTCAGGTCATGAGCTCCAGGTCCTGGGATCAAGCCCCACGTTGGGCTCCTGGCTCAGCACAGAGTCTCCTTCTCCCTCTCCCTCTGGCTCTCCCCTTGCTTGTGCTCTGTCTCTGTATCTCTCTCAAATGAATAAATTTTTAAAAAATCTTTAAAAATTGGGTAATATTTCAAATATGTACTCTAGAGCCAAAGTGTAGGTTGCTTCACAAAGGCATATAGAAATGCTTGCATGACTGCCTATTAGAATCCACCAAAAACTTTGATTCAAATATTCTCCCTTGTGAATGCTACCAATATTTTGTGAAGACATAAAACGGTGAATGGGAATTGTCTGTGAACTAGCTGATCGCTCACAGGTAAACAGGTTCTCTAAGGTATGCAAAAGGGACCACTCCTCCCCATTCCTTGGCACTACTCAGCTCCATTCTGCCAGGGCCCAGCTGGGTCTACATTAGGTAATTTCCAGTGCACCACTGAAATTGTTGTTTGGCTTTCTAGTAGACTTAGCCAAAGAAGTCTGTAAAATACAATCCAACTTGACAATAGTAGCTATTAATGTATCTATTCAACATATATTTTTTGAGTACCTCCTCTATGCATTGTACTGGGTACTGGGGATACAATGAGTAGTGGGAAACTCTCCCTGTTCTCATGAAGTTTACATTCTTAGTGGCATAGGCTGATAGAATGGAAGGACACACTCCTGAGAGTCGTGGCTTTAAGAACTGATTCTGTCCCTGACTATGGGACCTTGAGCAAGTCCTTCCCCTTGTATTTTATAATTAATAGATCTTCCATAGGTTCATATAATTTGCTTCCTTTATAAAACAAAGTCCTGGGTTACTTAAGGGTTTTCAAATGGCCACAACAGCAGCAAAAAGCAACGGTAGTGTGTGGAAAAAACAAAACACATCCAAAGACCTTGAATCTGGCTTGGGTGGTTGCCCATGAGCTATTTGCCCAAGACAGGTGGATGGGCAAGTCTTTGAATAACATATAGTCAGTGACAGACACAGATACCCTTCCTTCTATCCAAGACAGGGTTGGGGCCAGGAGGCCTGAAAGGTACCCAGCTTCACTGCAGCTTCTATAAATACTTCCACCTCCAGCTGAAAACTTCTACTGTAGTACCATCCATTTGATGCTAAAGAGCTAGGGAGAAGGTGGCACCTCCCTTTCCAGCCCCTTGGGGCTCTTCTTGAGTAGGGCTGCACTAGGGCCAGCTGGAGCCACGCTGCTTACATGAGTGGGGAAATGGGACTTCCCTGCATACCTTCTACTAAAGTACCAAGCTGTAGGTCTTGCTCAGGGAAACCATAGCATCTGTCTTTCTGGGCTTAGAAGCTTAATAGGGAACACACAAGGAAAGAACTTTAAGAGGACAACTAGAAAAATTCTGGGATAACCTCCGCCTACCTTCCCTCCTCTGTATCCCACACCTCACAGAGCATTTTCAGATGCATTAGTGCCTGAATCTTTGCCATAACCCTAAGAAGTAGGGTGTTATAACTCTTTCCATATCGCAGATAGGAAACTGAGATCTGGAAAGTTTAAGAAGTTTGCACTGGTGGGTCAACGCCAACAAAACTCTCTCAAGGAGCCTCTCTGCCCTGTAGATGCTAATTATCTTTCCCTCCTCCAAGGCGTATTTTTTCTATCACTAGTGTCTTGTATGTCCTACCAGGTTCTAATTCAACACTCTTGGATCCCTTGCATACATTATTGCTGCTTCTCTCTCTCTCTATGTCTGCCATTGACTATACATTCTTCAAAGACCTGCCCATCCCTAACCACCTTCACCTGGACAAGAGCCCCCTTTTGAGGTAGAGTAGTTAGAAACTTTCAAGTCCATGAGTTTACTAAAGGAGAAATTCTGGGAGCCTAGATGGTTGCAACACCACTTGTTAAGTATCATAACAGAAGTTCTTATAAAGGAAGTACAGTCCACACACAAAGGATGGTACAATGAATACTACCTAGGAGTATTAAAGAAAGCTTCCAGTGGAGGTGACATGGAGTGGAGGGAGGTGAAGAAGACACACTTAACATTTCAAACTGAAATGGAAGACATATGCTAGAGCTGAAAGGTATAAAAGGTATGGCTTACTTAGAAAACTTTGATCCCACAAAGCCATAGTATAGCATACATGTGGGGAGGTAAGTCCAGAAAGTAAGCTAGGATGGATCCAGGCATCAAATGGCTTTATATATATACCATGCTAAGGGGTTTAGATTTTCTTGTCCTCACATTCACTGCAGCGTTATAAATACTGGCAAATGCTGGGAGTAATCTAAATGACTCCCAAAAGAGTAATAGTAAATTATGGCATAGCCACTGGATGGAATTTTATAAAACCATGAAAGTGTTCATTTTTGAAAACTAAGCAGCATTTACTTAAGTTTTTAGTGATATATTAAGTAAGGATAAAGTAGTAGTACTCTTTTATATATATAATGACTGCACCATGGAAAATTATTATATGAGCTATGACAAGAAATTATATAACTAATAATTACTATGTTAAATGGTGGGTTTAATGGAAGATTTCTCCACTTACTAAACTCTGTCATATGTCATGTTGCATTTAATAAAAAGGGGAAATATAATGGCTAACAGACACATGAAAAAATGTTCATCATCGCTAGCCATCAGGGAGATTCAAATCAAAACCACATTGAGATACCACCTTACACCAGTGAGAATGGCCAAAATTAACAAGACAGGAAACAACATGTGTTGGAGAGGATGTGGAGAAAGGGGAACCCTCTTACACTGTTGGTGGGAATGCAAGTGGGTGCAGCCACTTTGGAAAACAGTGTGGAGATTCCTTAAGAAATTAAAAATAGAGCTTCCCTATGACCCTGCAATTGCACTACTGGGTATTTACCCTAAAGATACAGATGTGGTGAAAAGAAGGGCCATCTGTACCCCAATGTTTATAGCAGCAATGGTCACAGTCTCCAAACTATGGAAAGAACCAAGATACCCTTCCACGGACGAATGGATGAAGAAGAGATGGTCCATATATACTATGGAGTATTATACCTCCATCAAAAAGGATGAATACCCAACTTTTGTATCAACATGGAGAGGACTAGAAGAGATTATGCTGAGTGAAATAAGTCAAGCAGAGAGAGTCAATTATCATTTGGTTTTGCTTACTAGTGGAGCATAAGGAATAACGGAGGACATGCATGGGGAGATGGAGAGGAGAAGGGAGTTGGGGGAAATGGGAGGGGGAAATGAACCATGAGAGACTGTCAACTTGGAGGAACAAACTGAGGGTTTGGGGGGGTGGGAAGTTCGGTGAGCCTGGTGGTGGTTATTATGGAGGGCACGTATTGCATGGAACAGTGGGTGTGGTGCATAAACAATGAATACTGGAATATTTAAAATTTAAAATTTAAAAATTAAATAATTTTTTTTAAAAGGGGAAATATAGGGATGCCTGGGTGGCTCAGCTGGTTAAGCGGCTGCCTTCGGCTCAGGTCATGATCCCAGCCAGCGTCCTGGGATCGAGTCCCACATTGGGCTCCTTGCTCGGCAGAAAGCCTGCTTCTCCCTCTGCCTCTGCCTGCCACTGTCTACCTGTGCTCGCTTGCTCTCTCTCCCTCTGTCTCTGACAAATAAATAAATAAAATCTTTAAAAAAATTTTTAAAAAGGGGAAATATAAAAATAACTACTCTTGGGGTGCCTGGGTGGCTCAGTGGGTTAAAGCCTCTGCTTTCGGCTTAGGCCATGATCCCAGGGTCCTGGGATCAAGCCCCACATCAGGCTCTCTGCGGAGCAGAGAGCCTGCTTCCTCCTCTCTCTTCCTGCCTGCCCTCTCTTGCCTACTTGTAATCTCTGTCAAATAAATAAATAAAATCTTTAAAAAAAAAACTACTCTTCTTCCATTTGACTCCTCTTTCCTTCTCCCCTTCTCACTCATCCACCTGCTTGCTTACTCTCCTTCATGAACAGTCATTCTACTCTACCACCTGAGAGGTCTCTAGAAAGGAAAGGCTGACAAGAAGGTGGCTGTACCTAGCAGAAAGCTCCTACACAGCCTGGAGGATATTTCATCCCAATTTTGAGGAAGAATCTTCCACCCAAAAGCACTACCTAGCTCTACCCAACTAAGTCTTCTTTGGTTAAGCTGTCTAGGAACTTGTTCCCAAACAAAGAAAGACAAACACCAAGAATACTTCTATTATAACCTCCCTACAGGGAACTCAGGGTAAGTGAAGATCAAATTCATGGCCAACTCCTAGGTGGTTGAACTATATCCTTGATATCCTTGATTCATAAATAATAACTATACAAAATGTCAGTAAAGAGGAAGAAGAAGATGGGTGAAAACAAATCCAGCCAAGACCACATCATTTCTAGGAACTTGCTTATGCCCTATCAGCCCATTAGGCCTTGATGGGAAATTCAGAAATCACTCTCCTTTGATCCACAGGTCTAACACCAAAGAAAGCCATATTTGCAAAATACAGGACCAGTTGAAAGCTCAACACAAGGCATGTGGCAATCTCCCTTAGAAATTCCCCCCAAGGGACGCCTGGGTAGCTCAGTTGGTTGGATGACTGCCTTCGGCTCGGGTCATGGTCCCGGAGTTCCAGGATTGAGTCCCGCATTGGGCTCCCAGCTCCACGGGGAGTCCGCTTCTCCCTCTGACCTTCTCCTCACTCATGCTCTCTCTCACTGTCTCTCTCTCAAATAAATACATAAAATCTTTGATGAAGAAAAAAAAAAGAAATTCCTCCCAAGCCCATATCACCTAGCTCTCCCCATGCAAGGGCAACATAGATATCAGTGACTCAGACAGAGGAAAAGGAAGGGGACCTTAGCAATTTAAGACTTGGCCAAAAGCAACTTTATAGCCCTAAGAAGAGGGATGTTGTGAAGGAAGGGAGTTAAGGAAGTCAAATCTCATTTGCATTCAGTTTTGATTTGTTTCTTAGTCTCCCCCTTCCCTGGTGGAACAATGACCAATTCCAGGGTCTTCTATTCTTCTTGGAGTCACCAATGACCTAAAATAGCCAGCAATTGTGGTTTGCAGGCTGGATTCCAAGGCCCCACCCAAGGCACTTAGCCAACAGTTGTCTCTCCAAGCCAGGATGCCAACAGTGAGTTCTGGGGTAGGTGGATCCAAAACCTAGTCTAAGCAGAGCTCACTGAAATAAAGAGGGTTACTTAAAAATGGATAGTTTGGGGCAAAAATAATGTCCCCAGTGTCATTATAAAGAAAGGGCAACTTCTCCAAATAGTCACTGCTCTCTGTTTTGTTACACTCTTTCCAAGAAGCCTCACTACCTTCTTAAAGATTGGGCACAAATAGTAAGAATTTCAGGAAAAGCCAATGTTCTCTTTATACAGATGTTAAGACTATAGTCCACAGAAATGACTTGCTCAAGGTCACACAGGCAGAGACTAAGAAGCAGATATCCTTTTTAAGTACACTATTTTTTTTTCATTGCACCATTTATATTAGAAAGCATTAAGAAAAAAACCACCCAGATAAGTATGTCAAGCTTTAAATGTCAAAAAGTTCAGCTCTTTTAACCTAGGGCTAGACAACTCAGAACTGAGGATGGGAGGCAGAGGGACATCAGACCCATTCCACTAAGGAGAGCCAAGTCAGAAGCTTATGCATACAAAGGACACACAAAGAATTTATTAACTGGAAGGCTTTAGCTACTCCAAAGGAATAGTTTAAGATGCTGAGAGGGCCAGGATGACCCCGCCCTACCCCAACACTCTGAGCTTTTTTAGGTTAAGCAAGACTACCCCTAGGCTATCAGAGATCAAAGAAAGAAGCTAGACGGGGTGACCAGCCTGGGTCAAAAGAGCCTGCAGAGATTTTAAAAAAAGAATGGAAAGTAATGAAGGCAGAAATCACAGTTATTCCAGAGCTCTCCCATCTTTCTCTCCCCCACCTCCATCAAAGGGCCTCAACCACCCATTCTAAGCAAGCCCTATACTAGGGAAAAAAAAAAAAAAAAGAAAGAAAAGTTTGCAGGTGGCATTACATAAACTTGAGAAAGGCATTCCCTATAGCAAAAAAGAACAGGGGACTAGTTGAGGTGGTAAAGGGCATTTGAGGGTGGAGAAAATAACCAAATATGGCATACTTGACTGGTAGGGAATCATCAGGAAAGGTTCCAAAAGCTGACGTCACAGGGAGGAAGCGTTTAGTCATTGGTTTCCTCTGGCAACTGGCCTAAGGCCAGGAGGCAAACTCCCAACCTTAGGAAAATGCCCAGGCTATGGCAAAGAGAAAGATAACCAAAAGAGATTTTCCCCAGGCCCACCCTCAGGCTCTGCTGGAGTAGCTTTTCAAGTACCAACAGAGAGGTATACTGTAACTCTGAAGCAAAATGCCAGATGTTCTCACTAAGCATATTCTAGGTCCACCATGGTCCAGGTGCCAAGAGGAGTAAGAAACCTGAGGAAGAGGGCTCTGATCTACTCTGCTTACATATTTTTGTTATTATTGACAGTTTCATGTTATAGAAAAGAAAATTTCAAAGGAAAAGAGGTTAAGTGACTTTTGTTCTCTGCCTGGGAATTTCTGAGTTATTAATCTCCCAGGCATATCTGCAAGGATGTTTGGAGAGGAGTTTTGCTCACTTCAAACCCTTGAAGATAGTGGGATGCCTGGGTTGCTCAGTCTATTAAGTGTCTAACTCTTGATTCTGGCTCAGGTCATGATCTCAGGGTCATGAGATTGAGCTCCCCAGTGGGCTCCAGCCTCAGTGCAGAATCTGCTTGAGATTCTCTCTCACTTTCTCCCTTGGCCTCCCCTCTTGCTCATGCCCCCCCCCAAAATAAATAAATAAATAAATAAATAAATAAATAAATAAAACATTTTAAAAAAACACCCTCAAAGATCACAAAGGTTTGTACAACTTAACTGATGGCACTCAAATAGATGACACTATTACCTTGACCCCCGTCCTACAACTCCATACCTCAGATTAGTCAAGCTCAGTCAAAGAGTATAACAGATAATAAAGAACCTCTTGGTGTATGTATTTCATCTAAACTTTCAGGCTGAGATTTCTGGAAAAGGACAGGGGGGTGGGGATATGATAGGGAGTGGGAGGGGGCAGATTAGACCAAGACAGCAAAATCAGGAACCTTATCTAAACACACTACATTGGAGAAAAATAAAGCCTTGATCCTTCCCAGATATTATTTTTAAGATTTATGTATTTATTTTTGGGAGACAGAGCACGAGCAGGAGGGGCAGAGGGAGAGAGAATCTCAAGCAGACTCTGCACTGAGCAAGGATCCCCATGTGGGGCTTGATCTCATGAACCTGAGATCACAACCTGAGCCAAAACCAAGTCAGAAATTTAACTGACTGTGACACCCTGGCACCCCCTTTCCCAGGTGTTTAAGGGAGTTCAGTACTAAAGAGAGGGAAGGAAATGTTGACCAAACCTGATAGGTATGCATTGTTCTCCCTTCTAGGCCCTGACCCCTGTCACCTCCCAAATACACATCTAGGAATGGATTTCTTGGGATTATACTTTGTTTAATGAGACCAAATGCCCACATCTCAACTTTTCTGCCTCATTAGGCCCTGACTGATACTCTGCCACACAAAATATCTACATGGGCAACAAAGACAGTAATATTTATTTCAGTTAATTCACCCAATTCTAGAAAACCCAAGGTGAAGTCTTCCCCAACAAACTCCTTAAGAACTATTGGCTCTAACTGACCTTACAAAGAGTAACTTGGTCTATGTGTACAGGTACTCTGTCACTGTCCTTGAAACACCTCAATGCTTCCTTCATTTCAGACAAACTCACTTTCTTTTTTTTTAAGATTTTATTTATTTATTTGAGAGAGAGCGTAAGCATGAGCTGTGGGAGAGAGAGAGAGAAGCAGACACCCCACTGATCAGGGAGCTCAATTCAGGACTTGATCTCAGGACCCTGGGATCATGACCTGAGCTGAAGACATATACCTAACCAACTGAGCCACCCAGAAGCCCCCAAAATCACTTTCAAGAGAGCACTGGACTAGGGTTTATGTCCATGTGCCAAAACCACGTCACTCTCCCACTCAGAACAGCCACTGCTCCCAAGTATACACTTCCTTCAAAGCCCTGTTTATGTCCCATTAAAGCCCCTTCTTCTCAAAATCTATAGAGAATGCCATGTAAAATTTATTTTTGTCAAAATATTTTTAAGTGAGTTAGCTCTAAATCTCCAATTAAATAGGAGATCTATGAAGGCAGCTGTTATATACTCCATTCATTTATTTGTTTCTCTTATAGTAAATAGTACCTAGTAAACTACTCAATAAATGGTGAGAATACAACTGCCTGCTTTCTTTCTTACCCATCTTTTACCTAGCACAGCGTTGGGCATATAATAGTTCAGTTCCATAAGTAATCATAACAAACATTTGCATCTAACTTACTTGATACTAGGCACAGTTCCAAGCACTTTACAAAAATTGCCTCATTTAAGCCTCAAAACAACCCTATGAAATAGGTACTACTATTATCTTCGCTTTACAGTTGAGGAAAATGAGGCACACAAGGTAAGTAAATTGCCCAAGGCTGCACAACTAATTGGTCACAGAGCTGGGATTTGAGTCTAAGCAGTCTGGTTCCAGAAGCTGTGTTTTCCCCACTACTCTATGCTACCTTTCTATGAAGTCCTGAAAAGTCTTTTTTTTAGCTCTCTACCTGCCTTAGGCTTGGCCTACAACACCTAGAGGTGAGTAGTGAGGGGCTGAGGCCAGGAGACTCCAGTCTGAATTCAAATATCTGCTACAGCAGCAACTACTTCCACCAAAGTACTAATGCTAGTACCATAATGTTCTCCTAATTCATGGAACAGGTCAAGCTGGAGCATTGAGTCAGATACAGAGAGGTCAGAACTCAAAATTTAAGAAGGCAAAGAGAAAGCAATAATGTGGGTGAGGAGTGAGCAGGAAGAGAATACAGTCATTCTGGGGCCCCAGAAAAACTGAGTCACCCACTGACTGAAACCTGCTACAGCAGAAGCTATTTAGGGGAACTCCACTACAGCCATCTTGTTAATTTAATCACCACAGAACCAATTCTCTGGAAGTCTGTGTCCCCTTGGTGAATAGAGTCATTCTTCCAAGACAGGCAAGTAAGTGAAAGACCACTAACTTAGTAACTGGGAAATCCAAATTCTGCTTTCTGACTTCATGTGATCCTGAACAAGATGACTGACTCCTCCAGCTATGAATACACAAAAGAAATAACCCCTATGCACAAAGACTTTAAGGAGAATTAAGGCCCAGTCTCAAGCAAGAAAATGTGGCTAGTCTCCTCTCTTCTTCCCTTCAACACATACATGTTTTCTACCACTCATTGCAAACAAAGCAAAAAATATTTACCTTCCTGATACTTACAAACAGTCCCAAAGGAACTGTCAGAGCCTGAGCCATCTCCATATAACCTCTGAGGTCAGCTCTACACACTCAGAAAGAATTGCTCTTCCCATTACCATAATAACACTACGGTCAAGTCACCCCCAGCAAAGAGGTAGGAAACACTAAGCACCCTGCACCAAGTGCCATTTAAAAGGCAGACCTTAAAAGTTCCTCCCCAGGGACACTTGGGTGGCTCAGTCAGGTGGGCATCTGACACTTGATTTCAGCGCCAGTCATGTTCTCTCTAAAATAAATGAGTCTTTAAAAAAAAATTCCTCCCCTACACTGGGGGCCAGCCAACTTGGGTTTTAGTCCCAACCTTATTACCATTTACTCATATCACTTCCCTTTTCTGGCCTTTGCGGTCCCCATCTAAAACATAAAGGTAGAACTAAATGTTTAAGGCCAGGTCATTTGCTCTGTGGTTCATGCCGGTGTTTCTATTAAAGCTACTAATGTAACAAACCAACTCCCAAGCTAGAAATTCCATTCTGAAGTCAACACCCAGGAAAAAAACAGTACTCCAGGGGCACCTGCATGGCTCAGATGGTTGGGCCTCTGCTTTCGGCTCAGGTCCTGGGATTGAGTCCCACAATGGGCTCCCTGTTCATCGGGGAGCCTGCTTCTCCCTCTCCCTCTGCTGCTTCCCCTGCTTGAGCTCTATCTGTCAAATAAATAAATAAAATCTTAAAAAAAAAAAACAGTACTCCAGAGGTGTAGGGGGGGAAAAGAAGGTACATTCTAGCAAGTGCTGATGAACTGTGTATTCCCAGCAAAGCCTAGCGCACTGCCTGGTATAGAAGGCACTCAAATTTTGAGGAAAAAAAATGTCTGAAGGAAAAAACATAGAAATGGGAGGCTTGAAATTGTATCATCAAGGCTCTCAAGGATATCAGTACTGGAAAAGTCCCTAAGTGTCCTTATTACATTTACAATTCCTTCATGACAAATTGGAGAGGCTGAGAGCCTAAATATTGTCTAAATATTTACTTCATTTGGATCACTTTATTGAGGACAGGGAAGATGTTCTTCTGAAAGAGAAGAAGAAAAATTCTCGGATCAGTGTTATTTGCCAATTTCCAAATCAATGGTGTCCTGAGCTACCCTTCAAGTGACTGTTTCTATACCACAAATCCAAACCTGGAATTGAAAAGCTTTGCAGCTCTATCAAGCATGAAATTGGAGGGATGGATAGCAAAGCCAGTCGATCATGACAAGACCACCTCTCCTCTTGACCACTAGACTGGCCCAAAGGAGACCACTTTGTACTCTCTTTTGGGGGAGGCAGAAGAGTGGGGTGTGGTAGCAGAGAGAATATTGTGAATTGGGAAAGATGTACGTGATAAACTCAGTTCTATCTTTGAAAAATCAGAAACACACTGTTTCCAACCTGTAATAATGCCAATTTTCATCAACTCTAGCCATTAAAGGCCCAACCCTGGTTGTGTGGGTAGCCAAATATTCTCCTCTCTGGGGACCATGAGTCTGGAAATTTCAGTGAGGGGGACTCCCAAGAAGATACAGAGGAGCCTAGATAAACTGTTGCCAAGCAACACTAGCAGAACAGAGTTCAGAATAAGTGTAGCTGTCATCTATAGAATTGGATTTAGAGTCAGCGAGATAGACCAGATGGATGACCTCTAAATATCACTTCACCATCCAGGAAAGCACTCTCCTAACAGGGGGAAGAGAAAAAAGTAAAAATAACACCATTAAAACAAAGCTATTGTTATAGGCAGCTAGATAAAAATGGAGAGTTAGCAAAGTAGTGGTCAGTACTGCCTCTGTCATCCACTCACAGAGAAACTTTCCCCTCTATAAAACTAAGTACAGATTAGTTGATACCTTCAAGTTTCCTCCTGCCCCAATAGCACCTCTCTGCCCAAAGGGCTATTCAAGGAACAGCCTAAAGGAAATCCCCAAGATTATTCCTGCTCTATCATCTAGGCTTCCATAAAGGGCCGAATGAACTGGAGAAATAAAGAGGTGGAGAGATGCAGGATCCAGAGCCGCCCTCTCTCACATATAACCTCCATTCCTAATCCTTTGCCCCACCCTGAAGTCTGTAGGCAGGGTTGGTTCAAGAGTTAAAAGACTGAGATTCTGCCTTCTATTCACAAAGTACCATTTTAGTGCCACTCCAGTGACTCAAGCAATGCTAGGAATGGCAGGAGAATAAACAGTCCACACAGTCCTTGTTAAAGTTTAGCTGAATGCAGATCCAGAAGCCTTCAAATACTTTAAGGAGGTGGACTCTACATCTGCTCACATGGATGGTCCTATCAACAATCATTTTATCACCTTCCCCCTGACCCTGACCTGCTGAGCTAGGGTTAAAAATTCAACAAATTGAAAAAATCTTACCAAGACTGATACTATAACTAAGACTTAAATTCAAGTCCTGGTTTTGCTACTGACATGTTATATTATTCTAGGTCAGGCCCTCCTTATCTGTGGGCCTCAGTTTCCCCCCTCTATACAATTAGAAGTGTTAGACTTGACAGTTGTGAAGAGCCTTTTCAATTCTAACAAACCAAAAACTCAAGAAAACCTTGAAAATTCAAAACAATCTCTTTTTGGGAGATCAAAAACTCCCTAAGACTTTGTGACCTAAAAAAATTTAAAGAGGGCAGAGAAGGGGAAAGTTGTTTTGGGTTTTGTTTTGTTTTGTTTTGTTTTAACAACCATCTTAACAGAAAATGTAAATGTCAGTTAATAAGCTTCTTCATTCTGGCAGACTTAGGAAACTGGCAACTAGAAGCAGAATCCAAGAATTGGCAGGGAGAGGGTACAGAGAAGCATGTTTTAACAGACTTAACAGAGGTTGGGCTGACTAAGGGAGACAATTGGCTGTAAAAGTAAAACCAACTCTGGACAGACTGTAGACATAGTTCATATGAATGAACGGATTTGATTTTTCCACTACTCTTCCCTATCTGTCATAATCCAGAAATAGCCTAATAGCCTAACTAGTGAAGGAGGAGCAGCAAATAGGGAATTTTCTTCCTCCATTAAAGTTACTAGCTGGCATGCAGTGAACTACTATATGCTCCTGGATGCCTCAGCATTGGGATGAGGAATGAGAAAAGTAACAGGGGGCACTTTGTGAAACCCCCAGCTCTCAACAGGAGACCACCAAATGCCAATGTCACTATGTCTGAATTATCTACCTCCTTTTATCTGAGGACCAGAAAGTCCTAAGAAGAGGGGGCAGTTTGCTTTGGGCAGGAGAGAGGACTCAACTTCAAGAACCTAGTCATGGGGCACCTGGGTGGCTCAGTCGGTTAAGCCTCTGCCTTCGGCTCAGGTCGTGATCTCAGGGTCCTGGGATTGAGCCCTGCATCAGGCTTTCTGCTCAGCAGGGAGCCTGCTTCCCCCTCCCCCTCTGCCTGCCTCTCCGCCTACTTGTGATCGATCTCTCTCTCTCTCTCTCTGTCAAATGAATAAAATTTAAAAACTTTAAAAAATATTTAAAAAAAGAACCTAGTCACTGAGGCAGAATAGAGGGTCCTTGAGATAAGCATCAAAGAGTCTGGGCCCCAGTCTTGGTTATGTCACCATAACCTTAGGTAGGTTCTTTTCTGTAAGCCCAATATCCTAATTAGTTAAAAGAGAAATAGTGGAGTGGGGAGAGGAAGAAAGTTGCACTAGAGAGTCTCAGAGGTCCTTTTTAGGTCAAGATTCTATGGTCTTAATAGGCATGATATAGTTGTTTCTCCTAAAAGTTGACTATTCCTTGAACTGAACAGCATGGAAAATTCTCCAAAGCTTTCAGACTATCAAAATTCAGCTCTCTCCTTCCAATTTGATTCAAGTTTCAGTCAATCTTCATAAAAATACCTTCAGTAGGGGCGCCTGGGTGGCTCAGTGAGTTAAAGCCTCTGCCTTCAGCTCAGGTCATGATCCCAGGGTCCTGGGATCGAGGGTCCTGGGATGGAGCCCCACATCAGGCTCTCTGCTCAGTGGGGAGCCTGCTTCCTCCTCTCTCTCTGCCTGCTTCTCTGTGATCTCCGTCTGTCAACTAAATAAATAAAATCTTTAAAAAAAAATACCTTCAGTATTCAGGTACCTTCAGTACCCTAGGCCTGACCTCAAACAGCTCATTCTCCAGCCTCTCTCCAAGCCCAGGAAAAGGATCACCAGGCTATGTTCTTTGCCACTTCTGACTGAGATGGGATGGTTAAGGCAACTTTGAGACAATTTCCAGGCCCATCAAGTTGCATTTAAAGGTGAGATATTTTAGAGTTGAGGATGAAAGATTCCAGTAGTGAAGAGAGATCATGGGGCAAAGTCTGTTCCCAGAGATCCACCCATCTATTTAGGTAAAACCACCCACAGAGAGATAAACTGAAAAAGAGTCTCCTAGAAGGATCTTTATAATCTTTTGTGTTGGCAGAAGCAGTGAGCTTTTTTTTTTCCCTTTCTCTTTTCAAAACCATTCTCTGTCACTTTATGTGTACTCGGGGAGGGGGAAAATACTCCATGTCATAAAACCATGAGCAATTTTAAGAAGAGAGAATGTAGAAGCACATGCCTTGTTGAAAACTTGGTGTTTCTAATAGACAGGGTTCTGAAAAGGCAAGAATGACTTGGCAGAAAGGCTGGACTACAGCAACTTGGCAACCAAATTCAGAATACACCCAAAGAACCAGCCCCCCACTTCTCTCCTCCAGGGACCCTGGACCCTTCTCAGGGCTACTAGTCACTATCTCAGCACCACAAGGCTCAGACAGTCCTCTAGGGAGAAGGATCGCAAAGCACAAGCTTCTTGGCCTTAGGGACGCAAGCCAGGGTGGTCACTAGGCCTTCCTGAACAAGAGAAGGGCCCCAGAAGCCTCTTGGTATGACTTGCACAAAAGCAAGCAGGACTCATTATTCAGGCACACCCCTCCCATGCCCCTCCCTTCTGGGCATCCGGCCTCCCTAGGCCCCACTCCCAGGAGGCTTCTGCTCTTCTCATAACAGACAGCTGGGTGGAGATCAAATTGTAGAAGCTACCACCATTCTAGAAAGGTGTGGCCCTACGGGGGAGAATCCACACCTCACAGAACAATCTGGATGGGATAGAAGGAGACAGAGAGCCATTAAGCAATGGGAAGGGCAAGAATCTGTCGGTAGAGAGAGGAAGAAACCAGTCTTCCACCATAGGAAGTAAAGTAGACCTCCTCCTCCAAGTGAAGTATTAGCGATCCTGGGTGGAAGCAAACAGCCTCTGATGACTCCCTCCATAACTCTCTCCTCCACCAACTCTTTCTCCTCTAATAGTGGAAAACATATGGAGCCTCCAGGGGAGACTATGAGAAAGGTGAAAGAGGGTGCTGGATCAGACCACTGCACTTCCTACTCCTTTCCCATGGCCTCTCCTGGACTAAAGCAGCCTTGTCCCCAGAAAGGCGCCAATTCCTGAACTGGAGGAAGTGTTTCCCTCCCCTGCCCCCGCAGACCATCAGGAGCAAGAGGAGACCTCAGGGTCCCCAAGGAACCTTCCCTACTGCCTCATCCCACACGCCAGAAACTGGAATCTGAGAAAGAGGCCGGTCCCGCCCTGTCCACACTTCTAGCCTGGTACCCACTCACACGAGAGGGCTCACCAGACAAGGACTCCATTCTCGCTCCTCCCCAACCCGGGCCTCAGCGGAGGGCGCGGCGTTCTGAGTGGGCAGATGGCTGGCCAAGCCCATAGCCATCAGCAGGGAGCTACGAGAGTCTGCTAGAGCCCCCAGGGCGGCAGCGCACATCCCCTGTACTCACCGTCTTAGGCATGATGGCTGCAAAAGTGGCAGAGTTGATAAAGTTCGGCTAGGAGCTGTCTGGCAGCGCTGAGCACACAGTACAGACAGCACAGACTCTGGGGGCTGGAGGCGCAGATTGGGTCCCTCTCTAGCGCTGGGGCAACTGTTTGGCTTCCTGCTAACGGGCCACGACTTCAGAAACCCCACCCAGGAAAGAGCCGCCCCTGTCGCGTCGCCCGTTTCTTTATGTGGCTGGGCTTCCGCGCTGCTCCCCGCCCTCGCGCCCGCCTTCTTGCCGGGCGCTGGCCTCGCCCCGCCCAGCCCAGCCCGGCCACACCAGCCGCTTGGGGGTCAGGCTGGGCCTGGGCACTCCTAAGGGGCCTCCCACATACAGACGCGCGCGCACACACACACACGCGCGCACACGGGCCTACTCTTTATCCAACCCCTTTCACAGCCCCCACCCCTTCAAATCCAGGCGGCCCGGCCCCACCCCCAAGCAAGGCCCGACCCTGGGCGGCACCCTGGCAGAGGCTTAGATCCCAGGACTGCAAGTTTCCATAAATGAGGAGCTGACTTCAAAACTGTCTGTTCCCTCTCAAGACAGCGCCGACTCTCAGAAAGTCCTTGCGTGTAGCTGAACTCCTTTGCTCTGTGACTTCCCCTAGGGATCTCAGCTCTGCTCCCTGTGGCCACACAAATCCCCGATTCTCCCTAATAATCCCTTAGAGCTCTGAAGACCCCATGTCCCCCTGAAACTTCTCTTCTCTTGGCTACACTGCTTCAGCTCCTCCAACACTTCATTCATTCTCTTCTGTAGCTCTGTATATCCCTTTTCCCATCATATTACCACCCCATTCTTACTCAATCCTCATTTTCAACAGAATTTGGGTTATTCTCTGTATCTGTTCTCTATTCATTTTCCTTCCTTCAAATCCCAGTCTTCATCTTCAAATCAATGCCTTGATGCTTTATTCCCTCCCCCCAAACATTCATGATTTATGTGTTTACTTTCTGATAAGGCTGTAATCTCCCAGGTGGGATGCACCCGCAGTCCACGCCTTAGAGACGTGTTTGCCAGCAATGATTCTACTTCTTTCAAGGTCACAGAATCCCAAGACAATAGAATTAAAGACTGTAGCAGTTATCTGGATAAGTTTGAGTTTTACTTTGAAAGTGACTGATCATACTTCTTTTTCCTCCTATCCATAGGCAACAGTGTGCAGGTATGGTCTGAGTATCCTTTACAATGTAGAGCACCATATACCCCAAGGATGATGAGCCAACTTGGTGAAGTGGAATGGATACGTGAGAAGGGTGGTCAGAACACCAGGCTTCTAGGTGAGGCTTTGCCATTAACTCACTCTGTGACCACTTTGTGGCCTTGGAAAGTCCCTTCCCCTCTCTGGACTTGAGTTTCCCCTTTTGTAAGAAGAAAAGAGTGGATTCCTGGGCTTCCAAGGTCCTTTCCCACTCAGACATTATAAAAGGATGAGAAGGGAAGTAGAATCCCTACAACAATAGATTGAGTCTAGTAGGGTTGCATAAGGACTGACCTTGCATTTGCCCTCAGGAATCAGCAGTCCTATTTCCTACTCCTCTGCTTTCCCAACTCAACAATGTGCTTCAATCATTGTGCCTCAGTTTCCCTCAGTGCTCCCAAGATTCATTGATGTGTGCTAGGGTAAACAAAGTTCCCTGCTCAACTCACTATCAGGGAAAGGCAAATCAAAACTACAAGAAGATGGGACGCCTGGGTGGCTCAGTTGGTTGGACGACTGCCTTCGGCTTGGGTCATGATCCCGGAGACCCGGAGACCCAGGATCGAGTTCCGCATCAGGCTCCCAGCTCCACGGGGAGTCTGCTTCTCCCTCTGACCTTCTCCTCGCTCATGCCCTCTCACTGCCTCTCTCTCAAATAAATAAATAAAATCTTTAAAAAAAAAAAGTGTCCTTAAAAAAAAAAAAAAACTACAAGAAGGTATCAGCTGACACCTGTCAGAATGGCTAAAATCAACAACATAAGAAACGTCAAATGTTGGCAAGGATATGGAGAAAAAGGAAATTTCTTGTACTGTTGGTAAGAATGCAAACGTGCAGCCATTCTTGTAATCATATGCAAGTTCCTCAAAAAGTTCAAAATAGAACTACCCTATCATCCAGTAATTGTACTTCTGTGTATTTTTACCCAAAAAATACAAGAACACTGATTCTAAGGGATAATGCACCTTTATGTTAATAGCAACATTATTTACAGTAGCTATATTATGGAAGCAGACCAAGCGTCCATCGACATATAAATGGTTAAAGAAGATGTGGTATATATACACAGTGGAATATTATTCAGCCATAAAAAGGAATGAAATCTCACCATTTGCAATGACATGGATAGAGCTAGAGAGTGTAATGCTAAGTGAAATTAATCAGTCAGAGAAAGATAAATATCACATGATTTCACTCATGTGGAATTAAAGAAACAAAAAAAAGAAGCAAAGTAAAAAGAAATAGAAAGAGATAAATCAAGAAACAGACTCTTCGAAAGCAAATTAATGGTTACAAGACCGGAGATAGGGTGGCGAGGATGGGTGAAATAGGTGATGGGGATTAAGGAGTACACTTGTTTGTGATGAGCACTGGGTGATGTATGGATTGTTGAATCACTATATTGTACATCTGAAAGTAATATAGCACTGTATTTTAACTATACAGGAACTTAAATTCAAAAAATGAAAATTAGATACTTTAGATGTATTAAGAATTGAAAAAAAAGTTCCCTGCCCAAACTATTTTCTTAAGTTGAGCAGTTGACCCTCTAAGGAAGAGCAGCACTCCCCAGAAAGCCTCAGCAGCAGGGATAGCAAGAGCAGCCAGTCACTTTCCTTGACATTACCATGGCCTCAGGAATCACTGATTCCCTCGTTTATTAAAGCCCACATGGGCCTCAGACTAGGCTAAGTGCTTAAAGGGGGAAGGGAAGTTGTTTGAAGACTCCAACTTTCATTGTCCATTCTGAAAAGTGGAAACCCCCGTGTGTCATTCCCCATGTCCCATGTCAACACCTCCTATAACACACAAGAGAGAGCTGGTTAGGGAGTGTCAAGCAGTTTTAAAAGGGGCTATTAAAAGGAAAAGGGGCACAGGGGTCCAAATAGGGAAAAGGAGATCAGAGGGTGGGCAAGCTAAGTATTTTGATGGAAAGAGGGGCCAAGAGAGAAGGATAGGTTTTGCCCTTTGGGCAGGAGAAGGTTGGAAAATGGGAGGAAAGCACAGACTGTCAGAAACTATTTTGTCCAGCCTCCATTCAGGTTGAGGGAACTGAGGATCAGAAAGAGGAAATAACTTACCCAAGATCAGGCAATAAGTGTAAAGAATAGATTCAGGGATAGTAGAGAAGACAAAGAAGTCAGTTAAGCTGTTGTGATAATACAAGCAAGAAATTTTGAAAGCTAGAACAAGGGAGGTAGACCCCCTTCAACTTCACCAGACAGAAGCTGGTTATGGTGATTATGGTCAAGCAGCTGGATATTGCTTGAAGGTTACAGTTAAAACCCTCTAGCTAGGAGGGACCCATCTCAGTTATTCTCCCCATCTCCAGAGCTAAGTGGAAGTGGCTGAGGGTCTCTTTTTTTTTCAAGATGGCCAGAGAAACACACCTTTGTTTCCTACTTTTTTGTAAGACCCTTTATACCTATATGACCAGAATGTCTTATCTGCCCCCTCCCCGATCCCACTTCCTACCATGATCCCTTGTGAAATAAGAGTTAGCTCAATCTTCCTGTGGCCAGAGTAATCCTCACACTTAGGTTTAGATATGATGACATTTATGCCACTACTTATAGAGAGAAGACATGTGAATAAGGGTTAACATATATTGGCTACCCTGGGTGAGGGAAGTAAAAGGGGGTTAACATATATTGGCTACCCTGGGTGATGGAAGTAAAAGGTGTAAAGACAGATTTTCAAAAGATCTAAATTCAGAAGGTTAAAGGAGGAATAGGCAAGTATTTTTCAAGCAGTAAATATAGGTGAGGGCCAGTTATGAGCAGAGGGTGGTACAGAAAAATTCTAGACCTGGAGCCCATAGAAGCTGGGGGCATATGAATTGGCAATAAGAGATGCAAAAGATCTGGGCTGTAGAGCCAGACATGGGGTCCAGGTGGAAAGGTTCAGGATTCCTGGGAGACAGCAGATTCTGGAGCAGCAGCAGATCTGGATATCAAAGTCAAAGAAATTGAAAGCAGGAACTGCATGACGCAGATGTATGTGAAAGACTATGCCAAACTCAAGAGAGAAATAAGATTAGGCTTGTAATCACCTCCCACCCCTAGGATATAAACTCACTGCAATAAAGAAGCTTCTACATTCTAAATGGTATTTCTCCTTCAGAGGACACAATAGTGCAGGAGAAACAATACCAGAGAGGAACTGGATAGGGAACAGTACTGAATCACAGAGATACTTCAGATAAAGAAGCACCTCACCTTCCCATTTATTGGATGGTAACAGTTGAAAGATCCCATCACTTAGAACTTTCTGAGGGCTGCTTTTCATTTTGATCACTGTTGGAAAGTCCTTCTTTGTATCTAAATAAAATCTTTTCCTCTTCACTTAGCACAATTGCTCTTGGCTGATGCTTAGGGAAGGAATTAACTAAGCCTCTGAAGTCTCTTTTCTCCCTTACCCCCTTTTCCTTTCTCTCTCTCTCTCTCTCTCTCTCTTTCTTTTTCTTTCTTTCTTCTCCTTTCTTTTTCTTTCTCTTTATTTCTCCTGCTCTTTCTTCTCCTTCCTTCCTTCCTTCCTTCCTTCCCTCCCTCACTCCCTTCCTCCCCTCTTTTCTTTTCTTTTCCTTTCCTTTCTCTTTCTCTCTCTCTCTTTCTTTCTTTCTTGTAGGATCCACACCCAGCATGGGGCCCAACACGGGGCATGAACTCACCAACTAAGATCAAGAGCTAAGCTAAGATAAAAAATTTGATGCTTAACCAACTGAGCCACCCAGTTATGACTAGTTCCCCTGTTCATAAAAGAGAAATTTGGCAGGGACGCCTGGGTGGCTCAGTTGGTTAAGCAGCTACCTTCAGCTCAGGTCATGATCCCAGCATCCTGGGATCGAGTCCCACATCGGGATCCTTGCTCGGTGGGGAGCCTGCTTCTCCCTCTGCCTCTAGCTGCCACTCTGTCTGCCTGTGCTCGCTCGTTCTCTCTCCCTCTCTCTGACAAATGATTAAATTAAAAAAAAATTTTTTTTTTAAGAGAAATTTGGCAGAGGTGAGAGCAAACTTTAGCTTGAGGTCACACACTTTAAGGACTTTCTCTCTCTTTCTTCCTCTGGGTCAGTAGCCCAGGCACTAAACTATCTGTACCCTTTACACAGGAGAATAAACACAAGAATATACTGCTATCTCCCCCAAAGAAAATAGGTCCTCCTGGTACAATATGGTTGCGAGTACAGTATTCTTGAGCAGTAGAAAAATATTGCTTTTAGGCACCCTCAGTCTTCTACCCACTTCTTGGAAGCAAAAGCTAGGGTTTGGGTGAAAGGGGAGAAGATAACTTTAATAAGGCATCTTTTGTGTGTTGAACACTGAGAAGGACATTTCAATATCTAGCAAAAAAAACGTTAGAGGTAGAAATGAGGAGTTTGAAGCTTTGAGGAGTGAAGTGACTTATCCAAAAGTTACAGTTTTTTGATGGTGGGACAAGGATTTGGGCCCAAGTTATGTGAGTCCAAAGTACACATTCTTCCACAACCTGACTTATGACCAGACAAACCCAAGGAGAGAGATGCATCTTAAGATTCATATCATCCCTATACCTCAATGGTTACACTAGGTAGCTTGAGATAGCAGGTGGGTAATAATAAACAGTGGTGATAACAGATTCTTGGCAATATCAAGTGTATGGGAATATTTATGATTATTAATGGGCCACAGTGAGAAGGAAAAGCTTCTCTCTGGCTTTTCCTCCAAAAAGCCTGGAAATTTTTCAAGAGCTTCCCCGAGGCAGCCAATATCAATTCAGTTTGAGTCTGGTGTCCTCTTGGAATAGGAAATTAACCCTGCAGAAAGGGTCTTCCCATAGAGTCATTAGCTCCCAGCCCCATCCCCAGCGACCAAAGACCATATGGGACCAGAGAGCCTGCTGAGCATAATGGCAACCTCCATGAATGACTCACAGTTCAGTTAACAACTCAATACACCTAGAAGGAAACTATTTGTCCACTCCAACCACACCTCCAGCAGTGACCAGATCCCTGGTCCTATAAGAGCCTCTGCAAGGGGTGTTCACCCTCTTCCTTCTTAGGAGCTCTCCTTCCTATTGGCTCTGTGTAACTGGTTTTGCTAGTAGCACCATCCTTTGCATGCACACTGTCATCATTTTTAACTCCCCTCTGACTGACCCTTACCATGGGTCACCAAGCCCTGCTCTCTGTCTTTCACAGCTTCTCTCCTCTTCATCTCCATGGTCAGTGCCCTAGGTCAACCCTCACCAGCTCCCTGGTCTCCCTGCCTCAAGATTATCCCATCTAGGCCATCTTCCACATCCTCCATGTGCCATCCTCCACACGGGCACCATGGTGATCTTCAGAAATGCAGCCATCACCTGTGCTTAGAGTCATCAGATGACCCCCTCTTCCTAGCACACACACTTAACCTTTGCAAACTTCTTTTCCTCCCACAGCTCCCCAGCACAGCCCTTCTCCTGGAGCCAGGCTACTCCTACCTCATGTACACAATATATTGTGCTCACTCTTGTCTCTGAACAAAGTCCTCCCTTGATCTCTCCCGCCCTCCTTGTACTCTCTGCCTCTCACCAGCTCCTGTAGTGCGCAAGGTCCACAGTGCTCATCTGGTTTCCCTCTCACATCTCACTTTGTCTTGTCAACTACTGTCTTGTTTTGTTTGTTTGTTTGTTTCCCTCCATTTCAGGCAGGGCTTTAATTGCTCCTGGGAAAGGATCACATTTTGTGTTCCAGGCAGAAGGAGCCCAACACACTTTCAGGTGTATCTTTGGACCTCAGGACAAATTGCTCAGCCAGGCCAGGGAAAGAGAGGGGTCCACCATTCTCACATCTAGCCCTGCAGGCCTATCAAATTGTATTATGTCCTAATTCTCTAATGGCCCAAATTTCCCCTTACACTGACTTAAGTTCGCCTATTAGGAAACAAAACTAATAGAACAGAGCCTTCTATTCCTGTCTCATTACTCCTGCCCCCACTTACAACTCTTTCTCCTCCCTTTTGTGTGCTGTGTGTGTGTGTGTGTGTGTGCCAGCTCTGCTACCAGTTTACCTTAGGAAAACATTCTACTTCACAAGGAGGAATGTAGAAGAACAATTACTGTGATACTATAATAATTAAAGGAAACAAACTAAATATCCATGACTAGGGGAATAATTATATAAAGTATACATTATGGTATATCCATTCAACAGGACACTGTTCAGCCTTTTAAAACCATGAACTGCGATGAAAAGAACTGTGAGTGTGAAGTTACAGAACAATATGAATAGTATGAATTAAAATATCCATGTGCTTATATACATGTGAGTTCCCAGAAAAGGAGAAATATGCACAGCAAACCATACCAGTTGTTATCTCAAGAAAGGGAACTGGGATTAGAAAGGAGAGTAAAGAGAGAATTTTTACTTCCTAATGTATATATTTCTATAGTATTTAATTTTTTTAGTGAGCCTAAATTACTTTTGTCATTATATGAAATGGTAAAAGAAAAGAAACATGAATACATGAATAGGAGGAGGAAGAAAAGGAAGAGAAGGGGGAAGAAGAGAACAAAGGAGAATAAAAAGAATAAAAAAATGTAGGTAGGCTGGACAATAGAGTTAGAATCCAAAAGTTTGTGACAGGCCCAAATAATGCTGAAACTAAAAGGTAGAACAAATGTAAAATTTGTGCTGGAGTCCAAAAAGTCAACATCATGGGGAAGATGTCACTTAGATACAGCATGGGTTAAAAAAAACCTCTGAAGTATGTATGGAATTGTCGAATCACTATACTATACTCCTGAAACTAATATAACACTGTAAATAAAAGAAAATGAAAAAAAAAATAAATGAAATGAAATAAAATAATTGAAAAAAAAAGACCTCTGAAGTTTTACTTGATAATAAACTTCATAAATTTTAACGGTGAGCTGTGGTTTCCAGTAGAGTTAATTCAGGCCTAGTAGACTAAGGTCCAGGAGAAACAGACAGTTCTGTCCTCTTCTTCCCTAGTCAGACCCCATTTGAAGAACTGTATGCTATTGTGTTTCCCCCACTTAAGGGGAGACACACACATTGGGATATATCCATAGGAGAGTGAGCTAGTTGCAGAGGGCCTGGGACCCAGGATGCATGAGAAAGAGTTGGAGTATCTGAGATGGTTTGACTTTGAAAAGATTTAGGGGGATGTTGTCTATGTGTTTGGACTTCAGAATGGTCACCTTAATAAAAGGTAACAGATGGGCTCTATACAACCCCAAAGGACAGAGCTGTGAGAAAGTTATGAGATGCAAGGAAAAAGATTCTTATCATACCTGTCTAAAACTGGAGAGTCGCTGAATATGTTCTGAAATCATGGGGCACCTGGGTGGCTCAGTCAGTTGTATCTGATTCTTGATTTTGACTCAGGTCATGATCTCAGAGTTACGAGATCAAGCCCCACATAGGGCTTTGTACTGGGTGTAGAGCCTGCTTAAGATTCTCTCTTTCCTATCCCTCTCTCTCTGCTCCCCACCTCCCCCTCAAAAAAAGTACTGAAGTTATAGTTGGAGATGTGTGAGCAAAGATTGGAGGAGTCCACACTCTGGGAGGTTGAAGAAGATATTCCTATACAATAAGAATCTATGAAACCAATATTTTAAAGACCCTCAGGTGAAAACAAAGCCACTTTCAAATCATTATCTCATTCATTCCTAAGAACATCTTAGTTAGAATAGGTATCAATCCTTATATGACAGATAAGGTAACTGAGGCTCAAAAAAGTGAGGTCACTTGGCCATGATCACACCACAGTAAGAACCCCAAATTAAGCCATTTGACTTTATTACTCAGCAGCCATTCATTGTATTCATTTAGAAAATATGTGTGTATGCTTACTATACACAATGCATTGCACTAGGCTCCAGGGATGTAGACATATAGAAGTCACTACTTTCACAGAGCTCCCAGCCTCATTCAAGAAATAGACAAGAAATGTTACGAAAATAATGTGTTCTTTCTACCATTGCTCACATCCTATAACCTGAGTGTTGAGGTATGAAAATCAAAGGCTTAATCTTAGCAAGGTCATATGAAACTATTTCCAATGTTCTGAAAAAGCATAGATAAATGGACAAGGAACAGAAGGAAGATGCCTCAAAGGTTTGAGCAGACTCCTCCCCAATTACTGAGGCCTCCAAAAGAGCACTGCTCAATACCTTCTACTAATAGCTAGAGTTGTATGTGGTTGAGATATATATACATATATGTATATATATATATATATATATCCAGATAGCTGCATAATTTTTTTTGTCCATGCATGAGAGAGAGAAAGAAAAAGTCACTCAGACGGAAGCATAAAATAATATAAAGAACACTGAATTTGGAAGCAGAAGACCTGTTTTTAGCCTCTGTTTTGTCATTTATTGATAAAAAAAATTATGCACATAAATTGATTAACCCCAAGCTTCAGTTTCCTCATCTGTAAAAACTGAGGAAATAATAATTGATACCTCCCAGGATTGTTGTCAGAAGGATATATAAGGTTGAACATGAGAAGCATTTCGCAAACCATAAAGTACAAACCAGGAAAAAGGATGATCATAGCTATGTGGGTAGAAATGTAGGTTCCAGGGCACTCCTGGGTTTAGATATGCCTGTTTGGTCCTATGTGTATTTTCTATACACTCACATACTTGTCTATTTATGTGTCCTTTTGAGTGCATGTGTGTTGATGAGCCTAATTTGTGTTTTCATGTTTCTGATAAGTAGATTCACCTTAGAAACACTTTTTCTCATTCCTTAATCCTAGTCTCAGACCAGAAAACATTCCAACATTTTTTTTAATCTGAGAAATACAGGTCTCAAAATATGTTTTGAGAGCCTTTTCTCTTCTTCACATCCCCTCAAAACCACTTCGCTTATGTTCAACCCAGCCATGTGTTTACATGCAGATGAAAGCCCATATGCAGATATGTCTCATAGACAAAAATGCAGGGCCCTCCACCAAGTTTGACTTGCCCCCTAGAACCAACTACACATGTGTTCCTGGACGTTCCCAGTGGCTCCAGAGGCTATGTTACTGGCAGGTGTAATGCCTCAGGGGAAGAGGAGGAACTGTTCTCCTCTTTCTCTCACACACATATCGCTACCCAACCCCCTCAGCCTCCTCTTTTCCAAGGCTGAGAGAACTGACTCTACTTTTTTCAGGTCAACAAAACCTGAAATGTGCTGCCAGATATACTGGGTTCAAAGATATCCAGCTAATTTTTCTGTGCCAGAATGTTTAAGAGAAGAAAGAGAGCCCAAATGAATACTGTTACTCTGAAAGGAAATTTAAAAATTAATTAATTAATTAATTAATTAATTTAAAAAAGGAGAGCCCAGAGAGAGAGCCTTGTGTTTAATTCATAGAAATACTGAGTCTGAAAAAGCTAGCCTAGTCTTTCATCATTGCCTAACCCCACCTTGTGAAAAATGAAAACAGAAATCAGAATTCTAGAATATCACACCGTTACCTATCATCTAGCCTACATGTCTCATTTTATGTGTAAGGAAACTAAGGCCAAGAGGAGCAAATTAACTTGCTCAGGGAAAAACCTAGTTCTCACGATTCTCAGACTAGTGTTCTTCTGCTGGGCCTCCAGACTCAAGAACAATAAGGATCAAGAAAGTTAGTTAAAAAACAAAAGGTCCTATAGTTCTATTGCTTTGAAGACGTCTTCTAAAAACAGAAGCTGAATGTTTCTCAGGGAGGAAAAGTAAATATAAAGGCTGGCTCCTGGGTCTCTCTGCCAAGAGCAAACCTGGACAGGGTATCTACCATGGCTCAGAGCAGGATCTGAGACCCAGGAAAATGTGGGCTTCTTTTGTCCAGCAACTGATCTAAAAACTAGGGAGGTCTTGTTGCTCTTGCAACATGAGTTCCAGATCTGAAACACAAGCTCCTAATGTCAAGGGTTATGGCTTGCATTTTCTTCTCATCTCCCAGAAACTTGAACAGCTCCAAGCTTTCCTGATTGATGGTGTTTGTCATAGAGATGGTTTCCTGGGCAAAGGCCTCTGTCTGGATCCACCCAGTGACTGGCTGTGTGACTGTGTGACTGGATCTGCAGGTATACTGGCCCTCTGGTGCTCCACACTCCGGTCATTTCAACTTTTTAGAGAGCTGGATCAGCACAGTATACGCCAGGGGTCATGGGGTTGCATGCTGGTCTAGGGGGACTGATTCTCATCCCTAAAGGCTCTGGCCTCACAGATTATATTGAAAATGGACATTTAGTGATTCTATCATCTCCTTTATTTCTACAAGGTGTTCTGCTCCTAACTGAGTTCTCCCACTTCATATGAAAGGCTGGATGTGGGATACTTCTACTTCCTGTTCTGTGTCATGCTTTTCCTACTTTAGGGTCTCTGGAGATGCTGTTCCTTCTGACTGGTACACTCTTCCTGGGACACTCTTCCTCTGGCTATTTGCATGGCTGTCTCCTTCTCTTCCTTTAGGTCTCAGTTTAAATAGAACTACTTTTCTTAACCATTCTTTGTAAAACAGAATGCTCTCTACCCTTCTTCCAGAAAACAACAACAACAACAATTTTATTTTCAATCTCAGAGATTTATCTTCTTCACAGCATTAACTATAGTTTGCAATAATGTATTTTATTTCTGTATTTACTTGTTTAATATCTACCTTCTTACAGTAGACAGAATAACAGAATAATGGTCCCACCAGAGATGTCCACATCCTAATCCCCAGACCTATAGATGTGTTATATTACATAACAAAGAGGAAAGATGGTGCTGGGAATATTGGACAGCTATATGTAGAAGAATGAAACTCGAACGTATTCTTACACCATACACAAAGATAAACTCGAAATGGATAAAGGACCTCAACATGAGACAGGAATCCATCAGAATCCTAGAGGAGAACATAGGCAGTAACCTCTTTGATATCAGCCACAGCAACTTCTTTCAAGATATGTCTCCAAAGGCAAAGGAAACAAAAGCAAAAATGAACTTTTGGGACTTCATCAACATCAAAAGCTTCTGCACAGCAAAGGAGACAGTAAACAAAACAAAGAGGCAACCCACGGAATGGGAGAAGATATTTGGAAATGACAGTACAGACAAAAGGTTGATATCCAGGATCTATAAAGAACTTCTCAAACTCAACACATACAAAACAGATAATCATATCAAAAAATGGGCAGAAGATATGAACATACACTTCTCCAATGAAGACATAGAAATGGCTATCAGACACATGAAAAAATGTTCATCATCACTAGCCATCAGGGAGATTCAAATTAAAACCACATTGAGATACCACCTCACACCAGTTAGAATGGCCAAAATTAGCAAGACAGGAAACAACGTGTGTTGGAGAGGATGTGGAGAAAGGGGAACCCTCTTACACTGTTGG
>PISX010020928.1:0-34256 GCA_004024625.1 Mellivora capensis | reverse complement strand
ATTTCTATTTTTTGGAACAGTTTCAGGAGAATAGGAATTAATTCTTCTTTAAATGTTTGGTAGAATTCCCCTGGGAAGCCATCTGGCCCTGGGCTTTTGTTTGTCTGAAGATTTTTGATGACTGTTTCAATCTCCTTACTGGTTATGGGTCTGTTCAGGTTTTCTATTTCCTCCTGGCTCAGTTGTGGTAGTTTATATGGGGAAAACACAGCTTTATTAATGCCAGGGGGCTCAGTGGAATCGCTCCCAAAGACTGAGTACTCGACGGGGTTAAGAGTGAGTTTCTATGGTTACAGGCAATGGGGGATGGTAACGGGGTGTTTCTGCAGTCTCTCAAGGCCAGGCCACTTTCCCAATCTCTCAAAGCCAAATGGCCCTTTCACTTGGAAGTATAATCTATCTAGTGGTATGTCAGGAGAGTGCTAAATCACCTTAGGGGCTGTTTTTTGTTTTGTTTTGTTTTTTCTTATTCAAACAGGATCAGGCATCTGGTCTTTTTCTCCTTTTTTTTTCTTAGTCCATCCTGACCATATCTAAAAAAAAAAATTTTTTTCTCCTGAAGATTTTCCTTCACAAACCTTCTATAATTTTCCTTTACATTCAGGTTTTGTCCCAAGTCATTTTCTTCCAAACAACCATTTCATTTAGGACAAAATTACCTCCTCTTATTTTTAACAAAATGTATTCCCATTCCTTATCTCTTTCTTACATATCTCCTACTTTCTACATACAGAGTTGCTTCCCTTATTTCCATCAGTCTTAATTACACTTAGCAGAATTTTGTACTTTTAGAAACACCTTAGTCTCTAGTGAAGACTAAATATAAACCAATTGTGAACTGTTACAACAGAATTCTTTAGATGGCAAGTTTATGAATCAGTTAAGCACCCAACATGTTTACCAACAGATTTAAATATTCTTAGTTTCTCTGCTGTAATTAGTCAAAAGCACAGACCTATATTCAGTAATTAATGACTTAGCATTTTATTCCATTTGGTTAAGACCTAGATGTCCATAATTTAATTCCATTTGTCATCCAACCAAAACTTTAAAGTTTCAGGTTACCAAAGACTTTGAAAGCTACTTTAAATTTTTTTAAAGATTTTATTTATTTATTTGACAGACAGAGATCACAAGTAGCCAGAGAGGCAGGCAGAGAGAGAGGAGGAAGCAGGCTCCCTGCTGAGCAGAGAGGCCGATGTGGGGCTCAATCCCACGACTCCGGGATCATGACCTGAGCTGGAGGCAGAGGCTTTAACCCACTGAGCCACCCAGGCGCCCCTGAAAGCTACTTTAGCAATTATCCATTAAGACTTTGGGACAGGGCGCCTGGGTGGCTCAGTGGGTTAAGCTGCTGCCTTTGGCTCAGATCTTGATCTCAGGATCCTGGGACGGAGTCCCGCATTGGGCTCTGCTCAGCAGGGAGCCTGCTTCCCTCTCTCTCTCTCTCTCTCTCTGCCTGCCTCTCTGTCTACTGTGATCTCTGTCTGTCAAAAAAATAAATAAAATCTAAAAAAAAAGAAAGCCAGTACTCTCACTAAAAATTGTTTAAAAAAAAAAAAACTTTGAGACAATTAACCATTAGTTTAGTAATTTTTTTGTTAACAAATTTTAACAAATAACATGAGCTTATTTGACCTTCAGTAAACTTCGATTCAAGTTTCACGTTTATTGCTAATAGCTTAAAAGACATGAATATCTTAAGTAAACCAACAAACAACTTTCTTTAAATACTGATCTACGTTCCACCTGGGCCCACTCCACTTTGAATGTTTACCTGAGACACGGGTGGGAGGATCTGGAGTGGGGGGTGTTAGGTCCAGGGGCTGCTCTTCTTGCTCCTTGACAGTGAAGAGAGAAGGAGCCGTGGTGCATGATCTAGAGGCCAGTCATGCAGGCTGCACGCACGTTGGTGCAGAAACACGAGAAGGGGGGAGACAGAAGAAACAAAGTGCTGCCAGGAGGCAGAGAAAGGATTCCCGGTTTTAGAGCTCATCAGCCCCAATAGAGGAGCAGAAGCCATGTTTTTCTGCCAGCAAGGAGGAAGGGGTTAAGCAGTCCAGGTCAGGCCAGAGAAGACAGAGAATTTCCCTGAAACAAAGGGAGTTTCGGCAGCTGCTTGGGAATATTCCTTAAAGTCTCTGTCTCGAGTTAGACCAACCCCAGCTGGCTCTAGTTATAGCCAGCCATTAACACAAGAAATGAGTAAAGGAGAAGCCCCACATCTATTAAGAGGAACGGAGAGATGAAAGTCGGAATCCCCTTACTCTCTGCTTGCCCCATTTCTTCAAGCACAACAGATAATGCTGAGACAACAAAAAGACAGAACAAAGACAACCACAGACCCAGCGGCCCTCCCGGGGCTATCCAACATTAAAGGATGGTCATTCAGACATGCAGAAAGTCCAAAACTTTCCCTTTCATATGTCCATGCTCAGGTTATGAGCTCTTTCCCTAATGTCCAAGAAGTGGTTAATCATCAGAGACAGAGGAGTCGTCTGCATCTGTCCCATCACGTCCTCAGTACACAACAAGACAAATATACTTACAACAATTAACAAGAACATACTCACAAAGACAAATGATCCGGCACGGCCATGAAAACAAAACTGGAAGGAAGTTAAGCCCCGACTGCAACAGCAGCCGAGCCTCCAGGCAGGAGCAAAGGGATGTCTCCCAAGACCACCAGGCGTCCGCTTGAGCCAATGTCAACTCCCATACTCAGATTTAGAACTCCTACAGGTAAAAGTGCAGATTGGAGCTCCCTGAAGGTATGCGCGCGCAAACAGATAAAAACGAGTGCACTCACCAGCCGGAGTAAGACCCTCTGGGTTGGGGTCCTAAGAGTCTGCCAGATCTCAGTGGGACCTCCAAATGTTATGCCCGAGTTTTCACGGCTGAGAGACCACCAAGGAGCCAACACCGACGTAATCACATGAGTATTTATTTGACAAGCTTAAGCTTGGGTCCAAGTATACCCGACACAGCGGAGTAGGGACTTGGACCTGAACCAGATTATAGTCAGAGTTTTTAAAGGCAGAGTAGGGGTGGGCTCGACGGTGGGTGAGGACAAAGGGGATATTCAGAAGGGCTATCAGGGTAAAGAAGACTGTCAGGATACTGGAGGCCTGGTTATTATCAAGCCAAGGCTGTTTTCCCCTCAAATGAGGCACTAACATGAAGACAGTTGGGAGTTTCCTGGTGGAATATCACATTCCTCCTATCAAGCATCCTTGTTAGTGAGATTTAGCATTGGGACATTTGTAAACCGAGGGAGACTCCTGTCTTGCAGGATTGTGATTTCTGCAAGTTAACTATTTGTTCACATATACTACCGAGGGGAGGGGAGTGGGTGGAGAGGGTGTGCAAGGTGCCAGCTTTTGCTTTGTCAAGATGGCTGTGCTTATGTCAGGGCTAGACTCAAGGTGGATACAGCCTTGTTTTTCTTGGCCTCCACACCAGCTTGCCTCTATCCAGGAGAATTCCTGAAGACTCTCCTTCTGACTTCATCATGAATGAAACTACAGAGAAAATATGGCATGTCCAAATATCTAGATGATCCATTTAGTGAAGCCAGAAAGTCAAGCTTCACTTTTAAATTGTTCAAGGCTCCTTGGAATCATTTTGAATTTTCCCTCTGTCCTCAATGTAACTCTTTGGATGAAAAGACTAATTAATTATGAGATATCACCTTTGACAAATGACAAGACATTATCCAAGTCTCTATCTGACCACAGCCACCTCACTCTAGATGCTGGCCACTCCGCCACAGCCTAAGCCCAGTGGAATAAACACTGTTAGATGAAGGAACAAATTCTATGTTGAAAACACATACAGAGTAAATCTCATCTTTCCTTTCTAATCAAAGTGATTGCCTTAGGAAAGAGATATTCCAAATACCTTTGAAAGCCAGAAATGAACAGAGAAAATGGGATCCCCTGCCATGTTCTGCCTGCAGGGAAAGTAAGGAACTCTTGCACCCACTCTAGATTGCCCACAGCTGCTTTAGTTTGACTTCGTGGCTCCACTAGAGACAAGATAAAAGCCCAGGAGGTTTGGGGTTAATGAAGCTTACCTCCAGTCCTTCCAGGGTCTCCCTGTAAAAAAAAGCCAAAGTAGATAAATTTTTTTTTAATTAGTATTTTTTTTTAAAGATTTTATCCATTTATTTGACAGACAGAGATTACAAGTAGGCAAGAGAGGCAGGCAGGGAGAGAGAGGAGGAAGCAGGCTCTCCGCAGAGCAGAGAGCCCGATGCGGGGCTCGATCCCAGGACTCTGGGATCATGACCTGAGCCGAAAGCAGAGGCTTTAACCCACTGCGCCACCCAGGCGCCCCCAAAGTAGATAAATTTATATTTAGCATGTACTGTTTTAGCCTTTTATCTCATTGGAAATGATCTAAATATTCAATAAATATCTATTTAATTTACATTGGTATAACTTTAAGGATTCAGGTTACCAAAAAGATTTTGGAAACTATTTTTAAACAGCCATATTTCATAAAACATAATTATTGTTGAAAAGTTCATTTATAGGGGTGCCTGGGTGGCTCAGTGGGTTAAACCTCTGCCTTCAGCTCAGGTCATGATCTCAGGGACCTGGGGCTCTCTCAGGGACCTGGGATCGAGCCCTGGATCGGGCTCTCTGCTCAGCAGGGAGCCTGCTTCCCCACCCCACCCCACCCCCGCCCCGCCTGCCTCTCTGCCTACTTGTTATCTGTGTCTGTCAAATAAATAAATAAAATCTTTTAAAAAAAAGTTCATTTATAAACCTATTCCATTAAACATGTATTTAATTCACATTTCTAAGTAATTATGTTTATATTACTTATGAAAATTTCATGAGATATTAGACAAAGTTAGCCATCATCTTAAGTTATTTTTCTTTCTGACAATTTTTGTAACACTGAACATCATAGAAGCAAAGCATCTGTTCTGTGGTTTTTTTTTTTTATTATATGCTTTGTTCTTAGGGTGATTTCAAAATTTTATAATCTTAAATATCTAATAAGAGACAACATAAGCTTGTTGGAGTAGACTTAATTTATATAAGTGCTCATTTTTTTAAGCCAATTAAATTGAGCCCTTTCACAACTTACTTTTGGTAATAGCATCCAGAGGTCGAAAAGTATCACACACAGAACACACATATGTAGACATATAAACATAATCACAAACAGAAATCTTATAATACTGGTTTGAAAACCTTAGCCATCAGGTATGATAACAGAAAATTCACTAGTTTATAAAAGAACAGTTGAATCCAATTGCATTTCTTTTTTTTTTTTTTAATTTCTTTTCAGTGTAACAGAATTCATAGTTTTTGCACCACATCCAGTGCTCCATGCAATGCATGCCCTCCATAATACCCACCACCTGGCTCCCCCAAGCTCCCACCCTCCAATTGCATTTCTGATAGATGAAACAAATTAAGAATACCTACTTCGATGGCTAAAGCTTTTTCACTAAGCATTTATGCAGAAGACTTTTAGGATTCATATTTGCCCTCTACTGGTAATCTTGTGGAGGCTGTGGACTAAATTTTGGGCAAGGAAGTTTTCATAGCAGGTTTTTTTTCCCCCTAAAAGCTGCGCCCCCTTTTTTGTATGTGGTGTAAGTATGGGTCTAACTTCATTCTTTTGCATCCGGAAGTCCAGATGTCCAGTTTTCCCAACACCACTTGTTGAAGGGACTGTCTTTCTTCCTCGAGTGGCCTTGGCACCCTTGTCAAAGATTATTCTACCATGTACATAAGGGTTTATTTCTGGGATGTCCATTCTGTTTCATTGGTCTATATGTCTGTGTTTATGCCAGTACCACACTGCTTAGGTAACTATAACTTTGTAACATGTTTTAAAATCAGAAAAGTGTAGACCTCCAACTTTGTTTTCAAGGTAGTTTTGAGGCTATTCAGAGTTCCTTGGTATTCCTTATGAATGTTAGAATAGATTTTTCCTAAGAAATAACTTTTGGATTTTGATAGGAATTACACTGAATCTGTAAATTGCTTTGGGTTAGTGTTAACATCTTAATAATACTAAGTCTTCCAATCCATGAATATGGGGATAATTTTCCATTAATTTGTGTCTTCTTTAATTTCTTCAAGTAATGTTTTATAATTTCCACTGTACATGTGTTTTAAATTTTAGACCCAACCATCTTTCAGCTTCTACCCCTGCTGTGAACTGCTGACCAACTCTGCTGTCTTGCATTCTGTCACTAAGAGAAAATCCCATAATAAAACACTTGGTGCCAGGCTCCCTCAGGGGCTCTTAGCTCATCTCGAGGCCAACTGCCCATGGGCCAACAGCCAGACGTGACCAATCAGTGGTGGCCAGAGTGGCAGGACCATATGGTCAGCCTTCCTTTGGAGGGAGCCCAGGCAAGGCAGGCAGGCATTCAAATGGGTTCCTCTCCAAACTTCCCTTTCTCCCTGTTTTCCTTCTTTCTTTGGCCTGCCAGCTCTTTTGACTTCTCTGCTCTCTGCTTTTCCTCTTTTCTCTCCCTCTTCCCGTTTCCCCCTTTCTCTCTCTCACAGTTTCTGTTATATACCCATACAGAGCTTCACAAATTTATGCTTTTCGTTAGCACACAGGGCCTCTTAGACTTAACTAACAGCAGGTAAAAGAACTGGTTAACTTACCTCACCACCCCTCAAACAATTCTAAGTTAGCTTGTTGTTTTCAGTTACCCAATTATTATAGGATGTCTCTAAATCTAATCCTTTAAGCTCTTACGAACAAATTCCCCCCCCAAAATCATTATTGGTGAAACTTCATAAGCAGTCTCTTTCAGGGTAAACAGTAAGCTTTCAGGGTGCTTGATTTGGGAAAATAAATGTCAGAATTTATGACTCCAGAGCCCTGCTGAGTTATTATTCATCATTCTAGCATTTTAACAGCTGTTATCTTTTCATTTTCACTCCTACACTGGTTTCCTTCCAGATTGCAGATGTCCTGTAGTAGATACAATAGGGAGGAGTGACTGCATTACACAAGATAGAGAAGAGCAGTGCAGAGATGAGCAGCCCCATTCACACAAGCAGGTGGACAAGTCTGCCCTAACCAGCACACAGTTTCCTGTGCCCTGGCCTTCTTTCTGTTTTTATTTCTAAAAAGACAATCCGATTTAATAAGAAGGCTTATAAGAATTGCTTTTAATAACCTAATTCCACCTTCCTAACATTAATTTCAAGTTTTATATTTCTCCTCCTACACACATAATGATTTTTTCCCTAGGTACAGCTGTAACTAGGGACACACTGCTCTTTTATCCCCAGCTGTAGGCAGACAAACTTTGTTGTTGTGGCTGCAGGAGGAAGCTAACTGCTTCTCCAATACTTTGTGTAACCTAGCCCCATGCCCACCCTGTCTAACAGGTCACAAATATTTATCAGTTAAATATGGTCAAGACTTGAGGAGTTCACAACCTAGTGAGACAATGAGAGAGAGAGAGAGAAACGCACTGTTGGTCTTACAAATGGCCATTACCAATCCTTTCACTTCTTCCTTCAGTCTGTCCAAAGTGGTAAAGGAAGAAGAGACTATCAGTCAGGCAGGAGTCATAGCCCTCTGAAAATCCCAACAATCACGTCACCCAGGAGTTACTTCTAAGAACTTCAAGATTCTCCCCAACTCTGCTACCTGCCAGAAAACATTTTTTCCCTGGTATCAGAGCCTCTACCCTCTTTGCAAAGTAAATCCCTCCCTCAGCCTGGTCTCCCTTTTCCACATTCTGTTCTCTCCCTGGAATGCCTTCCTTGCCCCTCCACCTCACCTCCTTCCCATGGCACCTCTTGCTAGCCTTTGGGAAAAGAGCTCTAACTGCTTCCCTCTGGGATGGACTCAGCCCCATGGAGCACCTACCTTCAGGGTAGTAGAGGTTAAACTAACTCCCTACAAGGGCCAGGCAGGACAGACAGTATTCTTTCAATTCTGCACATTAAGTATAAGGGAATATTCTCTACTTTGACAAAGAAATATGCTCTTATTCCTCCTTGAAGCATATGGCCCTTGGTCAACCTTTCACTTTCACAATTTTGAGAGAGATAGGGATACATTAGGATAAGATTCATTTTCCTCCTAATTCTATTCTAAGAACAATAACAGTGCAAGAGTGGGGTTCAAGTGACAATAGACGCCAATGTCGGTAAGTGGTGAGGGACCTTCTGAATAACAGGGAACATAGGCACTCTTAGAAGGCCACTCTCCAGCCACTGCTTTCCCACATGCAACATGGCCCCAGTGTGGCTAGATCTTCTGACTTTCCAAGAGACAGAAATCCAGATATTTTTGTAAAAAAATCCTGTTTTTCGAATGCTGTCATTTAATTCAAAAGAACTTAAAATGCTGCAGAGGCGAATCCCAAAAAGCATGCTGGGTGCCAGAAGACTTCCCAGGGTACAGTCTCTGGCAGTGCCAAGTCCAACAGGGATTTATCTTATTTTATTACATTTGCCCAACTTACAACAGAGTTCCATAACGATGATTTTTCCAGAGATCAATAGTCTATTTCTGTATTAATTCTCCATAGTTGTGGCATATCTGTGTTTCCTACCCTATTTCCATGGCATTAATAATAGTGTATTAAAGTCAAATTACCCTCCTCTCCCTCCTCTCTTTCTCCCTCCCCTTCAAAAGGAGTTAAGACATAGTGCTTTTAAAAACCAAAGCTCGGAGTCAAATTAGTTTAGATATTAAATTACAGTAGCTTCATAGAGTTCTCTAGAGTTTCTAGAATTTTTACCAGTAATCTTACTGTAAATCCTTGTTCAAGGGAGAACGGAGTAAATACGGTACGGTTAGCATGCACACACACACCGCACAAACAGCACTATGATGAAAACTGAAATCACAGTATGTGAGTCACTTAGCACTGCCATGTGCTTTCCTTAAGCCTAGGGAGCTCTATGCAGAGGACTTTCCCACTTCTGCACTCCAACCATTTAGCACCCTCCCCCATCAGCATTTACTCTACATTTTTATCCCAACTGTATGCACATCTGCCTTCCCTGTAAGAGCAGGGACTGTAGCTCTTGACCGTATCACCAGGCCTGGAACACTGCCTTACACACAGTTGGCTAAGCATGACATATTGCATAAGCCATTATCATCACCCAAATAATAGCTACTATTTCCAGAGCACTTCCTATGGGCTAAGTAGTTTACCTACATTATCCTAGAGATAGACCAGACCAGACCATCCGATCCAAAGCAGCTCCGTCACCCTCTAGCATGGAAACTTATTTTATTTCCCTAAATAGGATTTACTGCTATCTAATATACTCTTGTTTAATTATGTCTCCCCAACTAGAAAGAAAGATCCAAGAGAACAGCCATTTTGTCCCCCTCACACTTGGCACTTAGAGAGCAAATAAATGAATCTAAATTTCCCACTTCCTTGGGTGGCAGAGTTGATTTGCACACAGATCGCAATAAGTATGCTTTAAAATGTATATGTGCTGTATGCTAACATAAAAAAAATAAAATAAATAAAATGTATATGCAGATTTCAGGGGCACCTGGGTGGCTCAGTCCAGTGAGCAAATAACTCCTGGTTTCCACTGAGGTCATGATCTCATGGGTTGTGGGGACAGAGTTCCTCCTGGGGAGGTCGGGGGTTGGGTGAAGGTTGGGGGTGGGGGGGGGTTCTTGCTCAGCGGGGAGTCTGCTTCAGATTCCTTCTCCCTCTACCCCTCCCCCCTTTCTCTAATAAATCTTTAAAAAAATGTATATCTAGATTTCAGGATAATTGCGTTGAATATTTTATGGTTCACAATACTGGGAGAGGGGAGTGATATAAAAGTTTAGTCACTTTCTCTCAAGCAGCGACTGATGACATAGGTGCTGGAATTTTTGCTGCAATATGAAAGCCACTTCCTCTCACATAAGGTCCACTGCCAAGTGTGGCTGTTGCCACATCCTCTGATAAAGAGTTCATGATGGCTAGGTTGGTTGGGGTGGTCAGGATTCCAGAAGCTCACGCTTAAAAAGGGGTAAGTGGAGCGGTCAGACGACCAAGCGTAAATGTACAGGAGGATCTCCGTGGATTCGTCAACCCCCACCACGGTTCTCTGCCTTGGGGTTCCCCTTCTACCGCGTTCCGCTGCTTCCTTTCACTTCAGTCCCCAGACGCACCGCGGGATCAAACCTTGCTCACCCCAAAGCCTCCCGGGGGCGAGGTCACCGAATCCCACGTCACGTGAGTGGAGACGCGCGCCGGGGCCAGCAGACTCCCGGAAGGTTCAGAGGCATCGACCAGTGCCCAGAGCTCATCCACCCCTGCCCCGCCCCTCGCTCGGGCTGTCGGGACCCTCCCTCGCAACCTCACGGACCTCGGCTCGTCACCCACAGCCGGCGGCCAGGTCCCGTCCCGCCCCTAGCTCCGCCACGGCCCCGCCCACACAGACCCCGCCTCTTACCCCGCCCACTCCGCCCTCGTCCCGCCCCTAGCGGTCGCGCTTACTCTGCGGCCGCCAGCTACACCGCCGGCAAGCTGGTGGCTGTCGCTGCTGCTCCCTCGTCTTCCCGCGTCACCGCTGCCGCCATGCCCGGAGGTCTCCTTCTCGGGGACGAGGCTCCCAACTTCGAGGCCAATACTACCATCGGCCGTATCCGTTTCCACGACTATCTGGGAGACTCGTAAGTGGCCACCTCGTAGCCCTGCCGTCGGGTTACGCCCGACCGCGGAGCTGCCTTCCCTATTTCTTCTCCCTTCGGTCTTCCTTCCCGCTCAGCCTCCAGCTCGCCGCCCGCCTCCTCCTCGCACCGGTTCCTGCGCGTGCCTCTGGCCGAGTGGCCCCTGCCCCGCGTCGGCCGAGCGCTGCTGGGGCCCGGCCACCGGATCCGCTCCCGCTGGCGGCCCCCTCGTGGCTGAGCGAGCTCCGCGGCGGGAAAGGGGGAGGGGAACGAAATTGGGTTCCCGCAGGTCCGGGAACCCGAGGCGGATGGAGGCCTGGTTGCCTATCGCACTCGGTTTAGTAAGCGGTGCCAAGGAGCGCGGTCAGGCCGAGGCCCGGCGGGGGCAAGGGCCGGGCGGCATCAGCGGTCACGTCCCGGGATTCGTGCCCAGGGTCGCACCTCCCTCCCTCCTTCCGTTCTGGAATTTGCTCCCGGGGGAAGGTGGGTGTTAAAGGACACTCCTGCTGGCTGAAGGTTCGGAACGGCCCAGCGCGTTATCTGAAGTCCGGCTTGCTGCAGTGGCATTTGCAGGCTTCTCGACACAAAACGTAAATTTAAAACCACCAGCTGCCAAATAACTGGCTAAAAGACGTGTTGTCCAGAGCCTCCTGCAGTGGCTGGACTATGATTTGATAACAGCCCTGGGAGGAACCAAGAACACTCTGTATGTAGGTGTGTCCTTCATTCCAACTTGCAACACTGTGCGTGGGAGGGCTTTCTGAGGTTGCTGCCTTGCAGTGGCCTGTTTTTGCCTTCCCACCGCCGCCGCAGGCTCTTGGGGCGCCAGTACGCGTGTACCTCCCCGCTTTGGAGACCCTTTTGTTTCCCAGTGTGTGCCTCTCACCGCTTCCTGTCCCCTGCTGCCTTGCCTCCCGCACGTGGCCTTGCTGGTGATAGTAGCCAAATCAGGCCTGGCAGTACCATTATGACTAGGAGTAAATCGGCGTTCCTTTCATAGTTCCTGAATCAGCAAGGTTTCAAGTTGATTAGTTTTAACCTGAAAACATCCCAGAGATGTGTCATTATATTATGGTTCTGGAGTTCCAGCAGCCCCACCACACTGGTTTTCCTTTTTTTTTTTTTTTTAAATTATTGAAGGATAATTGGCACACAGTGTTTTATTAGTTTCAGGTGTATACAAAATAATTAGGCAATTTGGTATATTACTCTGTGCTCATCACAGTGAGTGTAGTGACCATATGCCGCCATGCATTACGATGTTGTTGACTCTGTTCCCCAAGCTGTGCTTATCCTCATCCATGACTTAGATGTTCTATAACTGCAGGTTTGTACCTCTTAATCCCTTCATCTATTTCTCCCATCCCCCCACCCCCTCTGGCAACCACTGATTCTTTGTATTTATGAGTCTGTTTCCTGGCTTTTTGTGTGTGTGTCGGTTTTGCACTGTGATGTTGTATGGCTTAACAGTTCCTCCACGTATACTTTTTATTCACAGCGTCCAAGTATATGTGTGTATAGTCGGAGGGAAGTGTATGAGATTAATTAGTAACTCGGTGGGGCTATGCAGAGAACCTGGAAGAGATTCTTACATTTTAGGCCTACACATCGCCTTAAAAGTCCCTTAAATTCATTGTCCAGCCTCTGATTACGGGAAAAGCTAAGCTTTGTGAAAGAGAGGACTAGGCTAGAAAAAAAGATGAGAAGTGGAACATTCAGACCTTAAAGGTGGGAGGAGACCTCAGAAATAATAGATTGTGTCCAATCTCGTAATCTAGGTATTAGTGTTCTCCCAAAAGTCCATGCGATTTTTCAGGATATATGTTTCTTCCTATTCCCATCTATAACCTTCACCCCCGTACAACAAAATCTTACTGGAACTCTTAGATTGTATAGGTTAAAGATAAATAATAACATACTGTGCCAATAATTGTAAATGCTGCAACTGTTTAAACTAACCCTACTTTTTGGGTTTCTTCTTGGTGGTGTTTATTGGCCCCTGGATCTATCTTGATTTTATTGAAAGTGGTACCTTCTCAGGGAGCCACCAGGAGGAAGATGAGAAAAATACCTGCATCTATAAATAAGTAGTATTACAAGGGCTGCCTCGGATCAGGCATGATCCCTCCCCTATCCCCAAAAGAAGTTTGAGCTCTTTATATAATTACAACAGAAGGATTTTGCCTAATACAGTTTTTCTCAACTCCATTCTGTGCATGATCTCAGTTCAGATGGTACTTTTTGATCCAGGTGGGGGTTTTTTTGGAGGAAAAAAAATAATTTCAGACATTACAGGTATCTGCCCTACTCTGACAATTGGAAACAACTAAGGGGGTTGGGTGCTGCATTTGGTGAATTTTACCACTATGTATGTAGTAGAAGCAGCTGCTTTACAGTACATTTTTACCAAACAAAGCGTGTTCTCCTGGCATTTTCCGGAGGTGAATGGGGAGGGGACCCTTCCCTTAAAGGATGAAACCTTTTGTCTTTTGAAAATGAGGAAGGAAGTGGGATAATGTAATTGAACTACTCTTACTCTTAAGAGCACAGTAGGGAGACTTGGAGGGGAAAGCAGGCTGTTATAAGACAGTCTGGAGAGTTATCCTATTTGGCAAACTGGAGTGTGGCTTCTGAGAGGGGCAGGATGTGAAGCGGCTTAAACTCAGTTCCTTAGCATGATTCAGCAAAAACCTTCTCGACACACAATGGAAAGTTGTATGTCTAACACTTATAATTTCATCAACCATGTAACAACACAGGAAGAAATGACCTGTTTATTTTTCTTTAACTTTTTTTTTAAAGATTTTATTAATTTATTTGACAGAAACAGACACAGGGAGAGAGGGAACACAAGCAGGGGGAGTGGGAGAGGGAGAAGCAGACTCCCGCCAAGCAGGGAACGGGATATGGGACTGCATCCCAGGACCCTGGGATCATGACCCTAACCGAAGGCAGACGCCCAACGACTGAGCCACCCAGGCGCCCCACCTGTTTATTTTTTCTCAACTCCTAGAGACTTTCTCATGAGTCTCATCTGACACTTAAGCCGATCCTTTTCTGCAGAATCTAAGACCTAGATTTTACCCATGCCTAGATTATTTTCAAAAGATGTATGTCCCTCCTACTGCCCTTTATAGAAAAGTAAACCTACCGCAATCCTCAGAATCTTAAAAAATACTACCTCTCTCTTCCCAGTCTTGCCATAGGGCCGTCTATCCTTTTTGTGGAAAGGCTTTTCCTCTCCTGAAGCCTTGGGAGTCCAAGTGGCAGATGTAGGTGGGAAGGAGGAGGTACCCTTGTCTCTGCTTTTGTTCTCTGTGCTTCAGGAAACTTGGCAAACTTTTGAGAGGTCAGCTTGACATCTAGGCTACGTTTAGTAATCTAGTAGTTTAGGATCCTGGTTTAACGTCAGCAAGGATTGTGGGAAACCGAGTGTTAAATTTTCCTTTTCAGTTAGAGGAGTAGTTTCCGTTGCAGAGGAGAGGGAAAGTGTTGTCCAAAAGTTCTTGGTGACTGTTAGCTTGAAATGTGCTTAAAATCCGTACAGAGTTTTACCTTAGCTAATGATGATTATTTAGATAGTAGGATTTACCTAAGAATCTGTAGTTGTGGAAATCTGTTGTAGGCTCTCAGCATTCTGCCCACTTGGTCTAAAACAAGAAGAAAAAGAAACTGCTAACAGGCAAAAACTGTTTTGTCAGGGTGCAGAGATCGGGTGTCCTGTTCGGCAGGCTGGGTCAGTGAAGTGACTTAACAAAAGTTTTTATATCCATTCACTACAAAGAAGCCAAGTGTCAACTTTAATTTTACATATAAATAGGGAATAGAAGCCTATTTGTTTCAGATTACATAACCTGCTTATTATTGCAATCAGGGATTTGTTTGGATTCGGGCACATTGGGACATCCATTGTTGAAGCTGAATGTCAGGGTCTCCATGCCTAGGCAAAAAAAAATAGAAGTGAGTAAGTGGGCGGGGAGGTGGGGAGTTACTTCAGTAAGTTTGTTGGTATGAGTAGCACAGATTTTATGAGCTGAAAAGAGTCAGGGTGGCCCTGTAGTTTATTAAAGGAGGTGACACCCTTAAATTAGAGTCTTTTAAGACCTATATCATGTGGAATTTCATATCTTTGGTTGAATTGGGCTTTAAACATGGGCTTTTCTGGAAGTAAGAAAATCAGAGCATTTCTCAACAAAAATCTAAAAGTAATTGTCCTCATAAGTGCATTCCATTAAAGAAAGTCATTTTTGACCTAGGATTTGTGATCTTCTCCAGTAAGTTGTGACTTCTTTTTCCTTTCTTTCAGATGGGGCATTCTCTTCTCCCATCCTCGGGATTTTACCCCCGTGTGTACCACGGAGCTTGGCAGAGCTGCAAAGCTGGCACCAGAATTTGCCAAGAAGAACGTTAAGATGATTGCCCTTTCAGTAGACAGTGTTGAAGACCATCTTGCCTGGAGCAAGGTATAGTACCAATTGGCATGTGCTTTGACATTATAGATCAAGTTATAAATTATATAGAGTAGCTTGGTTTAGTGTTTTTTTTTTTTAATTTTTAATTTAAATTCACTTTAGTTAACATACAGTATATTAGTTTCCTAGGTAGAGTTCAGTGATTCATCAGTTGCATAGAACACCCAGTGCCCATTACAACATGCCCTCCTTAATGCCTGTCACCCGAGTTACCCCATCCCCCCACCCTCCTCCCCTCCAGCAACCCCCAGTTCGTTCCCTATAGTTAAGAGACTCTTACGGTTTGCCTCCCTCTCTGTTTTTATCTTACTTTATTTTTTCCTTCTCTTCCCCTATGTTCCTGTTTTGTTTCTTAAATTCCACTTATGAGTGAAGTCATATGGTATTTGTCTTCCTCTGACTGACATGTTTCACTTAGCATAATATCTTCTAGTTCCATCCACATTGTTGCAGATGGTAAGATTTCATTCTTTTTGATGGCTGAGTAATATTTGTGTATGTGTGTGTACACGCGCGCGTGTACATCTGTCATCCGTCAGTGGACATCTAGGCTCTTTCCATATTTTCCTTGTTGTAGACGTTGTTGGTATAAACACTGGGGTGCATGTGCCCCTTTGAATCTTTTTTTTTATAAAGATTTTATTTATTTGACAGACAGAGATCACAAGTAGACAGGCAGGCAGAGAGAGGAGGAAGCTCCCTGCTGAGCAGAGAGCCTGATGTGGGGCTCGATCCCAGGACTCTGGGATCATGACCTGAGCCAAAGGCAGAGGCTTAACCCGCTGAGCTACTCAGGCAGCCCCTGAATCATTATTTTTATATCCTTTGGGTAAATACCCAGTACTGCAATTGCTGGGTCACAAGGTAGTCCTGTTTTTAACTTTTTGAGGAATCTGCATACTGTTTCCCAGAGTGGCTGCACCAGCTTGCATTCCCACCAACAGTGTAGGAGGGTTCCCCCTTCTCCGCATCCTCACCAACATCTGTTGTTTCCTGAGATGTTAATTTTTAGAGTATCTTGGTTTTTTGAGGTAAAGGTACAAGTGACCTTAGATTCACTGATTTTTTTTTTTAAGATTTTATTTATTGTGGGGGGGACACTGAGAACATGGAGAGTGAAAGGAAGAAGCAGACCCCCAGCTGAGCAGAGAGCCCCATATGGGGCTCAATCCAGAATCCTGAGATTATGACCTGAGCCGTAAGCAGATGCTTAACTGACTTAGCTGCCCAGACGCCCCTCAGATTCGCTGATAATCTGAAAGTCTGACTTAGACCACACTGTGACCTCTGCCTTTGCTAAATGCAATGCTTGGTTCTTAGCCCTACTCTTTCTTGGCCTGCTAGGAGCCTTTAACCCAGTGATCACTATATTCTGAAACATTTTCTTCTCTTGGCTTCCAGACACCACATCTGTAGCTGTTCTGCTTATTCTCAGACTGAGCTCCATCTCTCAACTCCTAATTTATGCTGAAGTTTCCCTGGACACATTTCTTGGACGCCTTCTCTTTTTATCTACACCTTTCCCGTTGGTGAAGTCATCCACTCACCTCTAAATGCTGTGACTCCCAAATTTCCATCTCTAGCTGGACTCTGCTGGCTTCCAGACTGATAAAACCCGTACCAACCCAGCCTCTCCCCTGGATGTCCCGTCACCCCACACCTAGTATGTCTAACACGGGGTTCCTTTTCTTAATCCAAGGTCTTACTCATCTTAGAAAATGGACACTGTTTTCATAGTTGCTCAGGCCAAAAAGCCAGGCATCATCCTTAATGCCTCTGGTTTTTCCATACCCGTGTCCAAGTCATCAGTAAATTCATCTCCTCCACCTTAAAATTATCCTTAATCCTATTTTGAAGACTCCCTACCCAGGTTGTGGCTTGCCCTCATGTCCTTCTGGTCTTGACTCATTAAAGCCTCCCATAGCCTCATTATCTAAGATTATAACTCTGCTCCACACTCCCTAGCCCCCTCTGATTAATTTTCTCCTTAGCACTTGTCACCATCTAAAAGAAAATGCTCTGCACATCGCTGGTTTCGTTTGTTCATTTGTCTGCACCCAGCGGAGTAGAGGCTCGTCCAGGCAGGCTCCCGTTCTGTGCACTGCTGAACCATGCTTGATGCCCGGTACGCCCTAGGTGTTTGGTCCGTACGTATAGAATGCAGGAACTGAAGGAATTGCCTACTTGTAACAAAGGATGTACTTGGCCAATAAATGTGGTGATCTAGCCTTAACTGAAGAACATTCTTCTGATGGCTTCGCTGTGATGTGCCACTGAATAATGCTGACAGGTCAGCTCGGAGGGATGGACCATGTACCACGGGAGTTGGCCACCTGGGGCTGCATCCCTTGGCCATTTCATGCTCATTGATTCTCGGTGTCTGAGATGAGAAGAACCATATGCAGGAGAAAAGAGAAGCACATTGCTCTTCTTGGGGTGGAATTCTTTCTCATTCCTTAACTTCTGGCTGTGAATAGCAGCTGCCTTTCTACAGCGATCTCATGGGCCGTTAATTATGTTTCCAGGAGCAGCCCTGGAGGTATGTGGTTCGTGCCCTCGTGTTTGCCGATAAGAATACCTTTTCCTCCCACAGAGCTGGAGGGACTCGCTCAGGATTGTCCTGCCGTAAAAGGATGGCAGTGGCCCGTTGGAACCTCACACCGATGCTGTTTGTGATGCTAGGTGCTAGAGGGCAGGCATTAGCCCGATTTAGGAAAGAACAGAGGCAAAGTATGTGGTTCATTGATGCTCATGGATGTCACGGAATATTGGGCAAGCGGCAGTGTTGATAATTGATGGTATAGCGATCGTTAAATCGAGAAATCACTGAAGGAAGAGCTTATCACCTCTTGTATAACATCTCTTAAAGCATTTTGGCTGGTGAGATTCTGCCTTAGAATTTTCCCAGTTGGGATTACATTCAGTAGGAGACACATCCCAACCGTCAGAAATAGTGACCAGACCTTGATGTTCAGCTAATTAAAAGGAAACTTCACGGTGCCTCTCGCACAAATCCATATGGATCATTTTTTAGGTGTGATGACTTGGTAGGGAGCCAGTGACAAGAGAAGGGAAAGCTAAGATAATAAAATAAAATAAGATAATACAACTAAGGAACATGTCGAAATGTGTTGCTACCCCTTTCAGAGTTCATCGATAAGACTCTTACCCTGTCGCGTCTACATGGAGAAATTAAAGAGTCTGTGACTACCATGACATCCATCCACTTCACTTTCAAGGCCCCACATAATAAATTGACCTCATTCTAACTTTAAATCCTCTTTTTTGCTACTTCCTAAAACTACCCAGCATGGGGACATTAGTATACTAGCATTCACAATCTGCCATGTACCTGTCACAGCCCTGCATTTGCTGCAACTTCATAGGGAAATCATCTGAACCAGAGTAGATGTTTCTTTGAAGGCAGGAACTGTGTCTTACTCGTCCACACTGCCAGCCCCACTTTGAGTGCCGTATGGATACTTTTTCAAAAAAACGAAGCTAGATTTTTTTCCCCCAAAGGCTTCTAGGGACCAGAAAAGTAAGAAGTGAATGAGTGCAGTTAACTAAGGGAAGGAACAGTGTAGGGAGGAGCAGATACTATTCTTTCAGTTCACACCTGAAATGCTTTGTTTCTGTGTGGATGTCTCTGCCTTTTTCACCCATAAAAATTTTACCTGTTATTTGTCCTTAAAGTATATATATTCAGCTCTATTCTTGGGTTTGCTTTGTGATTTTTTTTTCCCCATTTCTTAGTAATATGCCTTCCAGTAGTGTTGTGTCTGGGTCAGGGTACTTAGTGGGCAGGGACCAGATCTATAGAATTAGCTCTGCATGTGGCATTATTTCTAGAACTGATGGATTTGGGGCACCTGGGTGGCTCAGTGGGTTAAGCCTCTGCCTTCGGCTCAGGTCATGATCTCAGGGTCCTGGGATTGAGCCCCGAGTCGGGCTCTCTGCTCAGCAGGGAGCCTGCTTCTCCCTCTCTCTCTTGCCTGCCTCTCTGCCTACTTGTGATCTCTCTCTGTCAAATAAATAAATAAAATCTTAAAAAAAAAAGAACTGATGGACTTAATGAACCCCTTATTTCAGATAGTGTTTACTTATTGGGAATCTAGTGGTGCTTTGGATTGGGATCTAACTCTACAGTATTCAACTCTGCTGCTTTTTTTCTTGCTGCTTCAAGCAGTAAAAGCATGGCAATTTTTAAGAGGACTGGCCGTGAAAAGGGTCTACAGTTATAACCTAAGTACTGTACTATTTCTGTCAGTGACTGATTGGGATAAGGGGTGTTCATTCACTCATTTTCTTAAATTGCTTAGAGTAAATGACGATTGTGGTCCTCTTCCCTATTTTGCAAGATAATAGCTGTTAACTGATTGAATTCAGAAGATGTGTTTGGTTTAGATTTCTTTTTCCTCTCTCACCTGCATTTTAGGATATCAATGCTTACAATGGTCAGGAGCCCACAGAAACATTACCTTTCCCCATCATTGATGATAAGAATCGGGACCTTGCCATCCTGTTAGGCATGCTGGACCCGGCGGAGAAGGACGAAAAGGGCATGCCTGTGACAGCACGTGTGGTGAGTGTAGAAATCCATTATGGAGTCCTCATGACTGGCCAGGCTCTTCGTCTGATTGAGTGCTTGCATGAACTCCAGGAATGGGGGAATATCTCTGATTGCAAAATAACTGTATTAGCGGCAATCTCACTGAGCATCTGTACTGCTAATACGAAGTAAAATTTTCAGCTAAATTTTAAAGTTGCTGAATTTGAGGATCAACTCCCGTTAGTATATTTTAAGATAATCATCCTCAGTTAACATAGTACCTTCCCAGGGCCTTTCCGGATTCAATTTGAGTATCAGGTGTTCTTACTGAGACAGCCAGAACCAATAGAATTCCCTTCTAAGTTTAGAAAAATAACATGGAGGAGGCCACCTGGCTGGCTCAGTCGGTAGAGCATGTGACTCTTGATCTTGGGGTTTGAGTTCGAGCCCCATGTTGGGTGCAGAGGTTATTTAAGAATAAAAAATAAATCTTAAAAAAAAAAAAAAACCACGGAGAATAAAGTTATCTAAACTCCAGCCACCTAGATTAACAGTTTACTGTATCCTTCTAGATGTTCCGGGAGGGGGCAGGTAGAGAGCTGTTTTATATATTTTTTAAACACCCTTGAACATTTCTAATGACTGGTGAACTTTCAGAGAGGCTGTAATATCAAAAACACTTAAAGAATTCCTCTATTTATGCATTTGTGTGCTTTGCAGGTGTTTATTTTTGGTCCTGACAAGAAACTGAAGCTGTCCATCCTCTACCCAGCAACAACCGGCAGGAACTTTGATGAGATTCTCAGAGTAATTACCTCTCTCCAGCTAACTGCAGAAAAGAGGGTTGCCACCCCGGTTGATTGGAAGGTAAAGATGTTAAAAGGGCAGGTGCTCACACTGTCTGTAAGGTCCTAGGGGCTGATCTCTCAGTGGCTGTCTTCAGGGTCATTGTTACCTGGGGATCTTTTTCTGACATGCACACACACTGGCTGGACTTCTCAGGGCTGAGTTTCCGATTTGCTGTGAGGCCATTGTCGAAATCTTTGACACCGTTTACCTCCTAACTTCTAGATCATTTGATCAAGTTAATTGGTCAGAATGAAGCCTTTTAAAATAAGAGAATTTTTTTAAAAAACCTTTAACCCTTCCCCAAATTAGCAAAATGATGGCAGAATTTTTTTTTTAATTTAAAGATTTTTATTTATTTATTTATTTGTGAGAGAGCGAGAGGGCGAGCACAGGCAGACAGAGTGGCAGGCAGAGGCAGAGGAAAAAGCAGGCTCCCCGCCGAGCAAGGAGCCCGATGTGGGACTCGATCCCAGGACGCTGGGATCATGACCTGAGCCGAAGGCAGCCGCTTAACCAACTGAGCCACCCAGGCATCCCTTATAAGGTTGTTGTTGTTTTTTTTTAATTTAAAGATTTGATGGCAGAATATTTATAGCTAGACTTAGATTGGCCACTTCAGACATGGCTCTAAAACGTTGTGGTGTATTAATGATCATTGACACAGGGCAGCAAGAAGGACTTAGAATTAACATTTTAAAGTGTGATGCCAAGCCATCACTGGGTTTAAAATAAGACTACTACTTGTTAACATAGGGAAATAGTTCCCTCCCAAAAATGTCACCCTGTGCAAACAAAATTCCTCAGAGGGGAGAGAGTAACCAATACTGAGTTCTTCCCATGAGCACCTGTAGCTACTTTCTAAAGTCAACTCTTGCCTTTAAGCTTCCCTCTAAGATCGGATTTCACCATTTCTCAATGTCTTTGAATAGGACGGAGACAGCGTGATGGTTCTTCCAACCATCCCTGAAGATGAAGCCAAAAAAATCTTCCCTAAAGGAGTCTTCACCAAGGAGCTCCCCTCGGGCAAGAAGTACCTCCGCTACACGCCCCAGCCGTAGTCTCCAGCCATAGTCTCCGGGGAGCTGGTGCTGGAGCTGTTGGCTTAGCTCAGTGAGCCAGACGATGCCAGCTGCCAGTCATGTTCTCCTGCAACTCTTCATAAAAACATCCTGGTGTGATCACAGCCAAGGTCTTTAGTTGCTCTACTACTGGCTTATTAAATGAAAATGGCACTAAAAATTTCTCGGGATCCTTTACTCTGTGCCTTCACCAGCATTCAACTCCGTTCGTGTACCTTAGCGCGTTCCTCCGCTGACTCTCTGAAACACAGTCTATAGGAGAGGCTCTGATCTTGGATCTCTACGGGATTTGGGATCAGTGAGGTAGTGTTGAAAAAGCCTTCTTTGCTTTGCTCCATCATAGAATGACTCTCTGTTTTTCAGCTGTTCTGATCAAATCCAGAACTTGAGGTTCAGAGTCCTCTGTGATAAGCGTGGGTACAACCCCAAAAATGAGCGTCCCCAGATGTATCTTCACTGTTCAGTGTTTGGATCACAGCAGGGACAGAGAACCTTTCAATTCTCTACTTTTTCAGGAGATAACAGAAGTGGGATAAACGGGAAGAATCTTTAAGTATTTTGCTATAAAGAAAATGTTTCAGTAAATTTCTATCAAAAGAGGAAGGCGGCCTGCCTGCGAGGGAGGTGTACCTGGTGCCCTGTGCCTTTCATACCAGGTATTTCCATCTGTCGGTCTGCTCTTCGCTGATGGACGCCAGCAAGGGCACACCTCGGGAAGAGAGGAGAAGATGATGACAAATGTTTTATTCTAGAACTCTTCTTGCAGTGAGGCGGGTGGGGCTGTTTTCTGACTTTTGCCTTTTGGGGATCAGCAAATAAATTCTTTATTAAAACTGGAGCAGAGAATTCTGTTGTCACATCTTAAAGCACTAGTTTAGACTCTGTCCTGCAGGGCAGAGGTCTGCTTGCCTGAATTGGCATTCTTCAAAGGCAGATCCATAAAATTTCATACAACGAAAGTCCAGGAGCAATGGATGAACAAGGGATTTCACAACTCTTGGCCCACTTTGCTCCTTCCTGTTGCTTCCCTTGGGTCCTTGAGTTTGTGACTCCTGCTATGAAGAGCTCTTAATTGGATTACTAGGCTTAATCTTGAGAATAGTACATCTGCACTTTTCTGGAAAGAATACTAACTACCCTGAGCTCATGGTCTCTCAGACTTTCATTAGACTGCTAATACGTCGTGGGTTTGGAGGTCGTCTCTTGCCTGTAGCCCTTTATATTTTTATTGAATTTGATAATATAAAAAGTGATGCCTGGTGCCAGGTGTTAGGTCATAAAGTCTTTACTTTCCTTGAATTCTCCACATGTAAAATTCTAGTGATACCAGGAAGGTTAAGAATGGAGTGCAAATTCCCGTTACCCAATATCCTGAAGAATGCCAGTCTGAAAGACCAGAGGATGGGTTTTCCTGCTTTCACCTCTTCAAGTAATAGTGTGTTTTGCCCGTTAAAATTCATCTTAAGGTGATAGGTTGTGGGCATCTGACTGCTGGCCCAGGATGAGGTCCATTCCTGACAATAAGGCAAAAACCTCATACAAAGAAGAACTTGCCCTACTGAAAAAGTAGGCTTGTCATTTTGCCAACCTGAGGCTCAAAAGTCCCATGCCCAACCATGAGGGAAGAGCCTGTAGCCTAGCTCCATGGTAACCTCCTCAAGCAGCTGCACCCGCGTGCCCTCCCCCCACCCCCCCAATTCCAGACATGTCATGACCATAATAGAATAAGTCACATGGATGAAGGGTGCAACATAGGGGAATATTGTCAGTGCTACTATAATAGCATCATGGGATGACAGATGGTGGCTACACTTGGGGAGAACACAGCCTTACGTTTAGAGAAGCTGAATCAGGTCGTATAGCATGGTGTGTCAACATGTTTATATAGTGAAAAAAAGGAAAATGAAGCCTTTGTGGTTCAGTCATGGTGGCCGGGTTCCTGCATGTGCAGCCCCATCCAGAATTTGCTGACACTGGTCATCCGCACTGAAATACTGCCCTAGTATGCGAGGTGCTGGGAGGTTCTGATAGGACTGACTTTTTCTCTCACCTTTTCTGCTATTCTTACCTCTATTCTGGTTTTCCCTAAAGTAGAGAACCAAATATCCTTTCAAAATCTTGTCAAAATGAAAAGGGATAACGGATTCCAAATAATAAACAACCAGGTCATAGAACTGAACTTTATTCGACTTTTAAAAAGAAATTGAAAAGTGATACCAAATAGTATTATGCAATGTAAAATTGTTAATTTCTCCTGAACTTTGCTTTCACTAACTAAGATGGTAGAATAGAGTTCCGTTTTTCAACATTTACCAAGTTGGGGAGGGAGGGAATAACTTCGCTGGAAAATGTTAGGGAGGCACTGACAACATATCAAATTATAGCTCCCTATGTTTCAGTCTAATACCAGTACTCCTGAGAACTTTTATTACTCTCGTAAATTGCTACAGCTCTTTGGTTTCGTTTGGTAGGCCATGAATTGTATTATGATCCCGACAAGTTTTTGAACATCTCAGGTATGATGCAACTGCTTCAAATTAGAGCGTTTACAGCAGTCCATAAGTTTTGAAATAAATACAGCAGTTCACTGTTCCAGCAACTTCTGACTAACCTTGCCAGGTAACCCTTCGGCACTTGGGCCAGGAGGTTAGCTCAGTCTTCACCCTAACTCTGCATATCACATTAGCAGCATTAGTATTCTTTCCTAAAATGGGATCCACTTTCCAACAACACAAGAAACTCAAAAGCAAAATACTAAGACAGCATTTCAGGAGAAATGTTTTTAAGTATTAACTGCTATCAGAAAACTTACAAATTTCTATTTTATCATCTGGAACATTCCCTCTAAAAAATTTTAAAAACTTTGAGAGATACATGTGCATCTCTAGACCATCAGACATCCTCTTGTGAAGAGAGATGGTGTTACTTCAGTAAGAGTCCAACAAAGGTGCGCCTCAGGGAAAATGTCAGGTGAGTTGAGTTCCTGGTTAACTTTGTGACCGATTCCAGGATAACTGGAAACCTCTTTCCTAAAGAAAATGAGAATTTTTTTAAATAACGGGGCCCAGGAAAGATGGTGACAATGAGGAGTCAGTTAAGTCAATTACTTGACTCCCAATTAGGTTCCCATTTGTGAAAAAGTCCTTTTTAAGAAAGGAGAGGTTGACCCTAAGAAGGCTGCCTAAAAAGAACTAAGTTACTTTCTTTAAAGGAACCATCAATCATACATTTGTTCAATGCAACTTTCCTTCCCCCAACAAACACGACATCTCCCTGTCACAGATGACCGTGCAGGGCCACAATTCTATTAAAAGGGTCTTAGGGTGACTGGTTGGGCCTGCAATAGGACACGGGACTTCTGAAACTGCGCATAGATGACATCATTTTCCCTTGGAAAGCATATTTATTTGGGGTGACTTCACAACTGGGAGAGAGAGGGTGCTAAAGGGCCCTGAAGCCCATCCCTGGCACCATTTACAGCTCCTCCACCCACCTGTGCATTTGCCTAGCGCCCTAATGCCCTGTCAGCGAGGTCTTCACTCAGCCGTAGGCTTGGGCCTAAAGGAGCTGTGTTATTTGGCTCTGACAGAAACTCCTCAAGTAACTAGCTTCACAGGTCCCTCACTCCCCAGATTTACCTCCAGTCTGTCCTGGCCCCATGTGACCAGCCCTCCCCTCTCCCAATCTATACACGCTTTCCAGCACTTCTCAAGCTTTTCCAAATTGGCCCCGGTTGCTGAGGAAAGCAGGCAAAGATGTCAGGGCAAAACTTCCCTGACTCTCATAACAAAATGGTTTGAAGTCTCCTGGTTTAATCTGAAAAATTCATGCAAATTTGTCACCCTACTCCATAATATGCTTGTTTTAATATAAAACATTTCAAATGACCTAATGGTTAAATGAGTTTCCTCCCTTTAAAAGAGCATCAAGTAAAAGTGGTCCTCTAGGAAGATTCCCGGGATCCCCCTGTGGCTCCAAAAGCCCGGGGACCCACCTCTAAAGGGAGAAGCACAGGCATTCAGACGCTAATGTCTAATCTTACTCGTGGCCTGACCCTCCCCATCCTTAACGTGCCTGTAGGGGCGCCTGGGTGGCTCAGTTGGTTAAGTGAGGACCTTTGGCCCAGGTCATGATCCCCGGGGTCCTGCGGTCAAGCCCCACGTTGGTCTTCCTGCCTGCTGCTCCCTCTCTTCCCTGCATGTCCTCTCTCTTGCTACCTCTGTCACTATCTGTCTCTCTCGGTCTCAAATAAATAAATAAATAAAATCTAAAAAAAAAGTGCCCTATAGATTCCCACCATGGGGCCATTGCAGGAAGGAGGTCACGAGGGGGGAAATTGGGACGGGGGACCTGGGACAAAAAAATCACATCTTTCCAAAAAATTCCATCATTTTAATTTTGTTAAATAATTCAGATGTGCTTTATCCCAATTTTTTCAAATCAGCGACCTGCCACTAAGGGTCTCTCTTCTCACCCCTGTACCACCCATATTTTGCTACTTGGCTTCACAGCTCCTTGCAGCTAGTTTACTATTCACAGTAAGAAAAATCGAATCCAAGTGTCAAGTTTATTACCTCGTTCTTTCTCTTCCAATTATATTCTCTCTGGGTCATTCGAAGACCAGTGTTGACTGAACCAGTCCAAATACATGCATCAGACAGAAAAATTAAGTTAGGGGTTTAAGAGTAAAGGTAGCAGAAGACTATTCTGAAATATCAATTGCTTTCTCCCTGTAGGTCTCCTCTTTTCCTTCCCCCCTTTCATATGGGCTCTTTAGCATCCTTCCTCAGGGAGGTTTGTTATTAGGCTCCCAAGAACCCCAGGCAAGGGCTGACAAACTCAAATGGGAACAGGCAGGTCACACAGAGAAGGCAGTGGGCTGTATCTAAGACAAGAGGCCAGGGTGTGGACTGTGGCCAACTGCACAGCATGTTTTCCCCCTATGCTCAGCTCCACGTGTTGGCACATATAGGAACAAGCACCGAGTGTTGGCATGCTTTGAGTTTTTAAAGAAAAGCTCAAAATCTGGATTTTTTTCTTACATGTGAAATGTTTAAATGTTCCTACTTTGCAACTTACTTTAAAATTTTGCAGACAAAGCATGTAGGTGGATCATACCCAGTGCACTGGCTGAATCCAGTCCTTGAGCCTGCCATGTGTGACTTTTGCCCCAAATTCACTGGGGAATACCGAGTGATATAGGACCATCCATCTAAAAATGGTAGATTGCAGGGAGCCTGAAGAAGGAGAGAGGCCTACAGGCCCAGACCAATGGGGACCTGTGTCCTGCTTCCTGGCAGTGCTAAGATCTCTGACTCAGCAGCCCGCAGGGTTCCCCAATGGGGTTGACACTAGACCCTGAGCTCCAAGCCCTGTCATAAACCCCGGTGCCACAAGAGAGCAGTGGAAGGTGCAGAGTAGCGGAATGAAGCCTCTGAGGGCAAAGTCAGGATACTTTCAGTGTTCACCGGCTTGAAGAGAAGACCTGAAGCAGAGGGATCTCCCCCAAATCAGATGCTGCACATGACCCCAGAACGGAGCCTAGAGAGTAAGCTGCAGCAACGTCTGAGGTTGAATTTGCTTTTCTCAGGGAGAAGTGGAATTACTTATTGAATGTCTTTCCTCCTCGCAAGAGCAGAGACATAGTTTGGCCTGCTTCCCATCTAGCGCTGGGCATGGAGCCCAGCACACAGTGTGGCTGCATTCTATAAGAATTGTGCAAATGAGGGCGCCTGGGTGGCTCAGTGGGTTAAGCCGCTGCCTTCGGCTCAGATAATGATCTTGGGGTCCTGGGGTCGAGTTCCGCATCAGGCTCTCTGCTCAGCGGAGAGCCTGCTTTCCTCTCTCTCTCTCTCTCTCTCTCTCTCTGCCTGCCTCTCTGCCTACTTGTGATCTCTCTCTGTCAAATAAATAAAGTCTTTAAAAAAAATTGTACAAATGAGAAATGATACATAAAATATTAATAAAATGTCACTTTCTGCACACAATTTGAAATCATGTAAACCCATCCCCCCACTCCTGGAATTAACAATTCACGGAGAATTGCATGACATCTAAGTTGGCCGATCACATGAATTGGAAATGCCAGGTTGGTGCCCATGGGAGAAGCATGCTAAGGCTGATTGTTTTCAGCTGGGGCACTTGGGGAGATGACAACACGGCTTGGTAGAGCAGGGGTACTAAGCATTAAATGAAAGAAGGGAATTCGTGTTCTCTAGAGCAAGGCCTTCCTACCTCATCCTCTCCGTGCACTGCTTAGCATGGTGAGATGTGTTGTGGGGCACTAAGACACATTTAGAGACTGTCATTACTGAGTAACTATCAAAGTGCCCCTCGGGCAAGACAATATTCAAAGAGCACATGTGGGGTTCCATATTCCCTTTGGTTGTTGGGATCACACAAGCTCTCCACACCAGGGCCCACTGTGAGAGAGTCTCTGCTCTCCCCGCTCTTGCCCTGCACTCTGTGACTCCAGCCTGCCAGGACCAGGACAGGTACAACAGAGACGCTCCTCTCTACCAGCACAGGGATGTGGAAGGGATGTGAAGGAAGGGATGTGAGAGAGAAAGGAGCCATCTGGATTTCAGGGTCTGGAAGATGCTGGTAGATGGCCTCCCAGAAGCAATATGGCAGCCAGGATGGGCACAAGCATGGGGACTGACAACAAACCCACACAGTACCCTCAAGTCATTTTCTTAGCATTAAGGGAATGTTGCATGGTTTTCCCATCACTAACGGGCTGCCCCTTACCCATGACTTTGGAGTCAGTATTTTTGGCAGGCTCAAATGCTTGCACAACCAGCAGCTTGCTTAAATCAGAAGTTCCCTGAACCTAAAAGGGAAAATTTGAAATCAATCAGAAGAGCACCCTTTGATCTCAAAGTTGCCTCATTCCTAATGTTTTCAAACAATGCAAGAAATGAGCTGAAACCCAGAACTGGGCTTCCAGCCTAAGATCTTCGTCTTTTTCATTTCAATCCCCTTGAATGTTGTTTCAAGAAGTCTTGGACCAGAAAATTACCTTTTGCATCTGTATAGACTTCAGAAAGGAACCTTCTCCACCTTACTTGTAACCAGACCGGACATTCCCAATTTGTAAAACAGGGAATTCCCAAAATCCACAAGCTTACTCCCACCCCTACACTGATGTTCAAGGGCTCTGGGCCCAGCCTTCCCAGGCGGAAGGAGCGTCTTCTTTTTTTAGAACTTTTGCCCTGTGTCTCTCGCTGACATCTGCCCTCCAGGAAGGTACATGGGGTACAAGTAACAATTACAACTCTCATCTCTAGAGACCAGATACCGTCTCGCCGGATCCTCACAAGAACCTTACCAGATGGCTGCTGCTGTTGGCCTCATCGCACTAATGGGCTACGGAGGGTCAGAAGGCAGCTAGCCTTTGCTCACATACCAGTGGGCACAGAGGTCGGGCTTTTAACCCAAGTAGGCCTGACTCCAAGCCCTGATGTCTTAAACCAAACTGTGAGCATTGCTCCTGCTGTTCCCGACCTCACCCCCACCCCTAGCTTCAAAGCTAAAGGGATTTTCACTTTCTACTAGAAAAGCATTTAGATTTACTGTCATCCTCTGAATTACTGAGAGATACAAAGACAGGAGGGCTACAAAAGGGACAAATGCACCCATGTTCCCCAGGAGGCACAGCCCCACTCCTAGGCAAAAGGCTTGGCAAGCAGAGGGCAGGTGGATTCTGGGCCCCTGAGCCCCCTGCCTCTCACTCCTGTGTCGGGCACACATTGCTTAATGGTACCGAAGCCCTGGGCATGTGTTGACTGTTTCGTTAAAGGTTCTGGGAACTGCGGGGTCCTTCCTGGTTACATTTCTTTTTAAGGTGGTCACTTGAGTTTTCAAGTCACTTATGGGGCACCATGGAAAGCAAAAGACTCTTTAGAAATAACTGTCCTTACCTGCTCACAGGTTTTAGGCAAAATGCAAGGTGCAAGATATGGTACCTCTGTCTTAGTATCAATGACACTGCCATACACAATAATGACGAATTTCATGGTCACGTTATCAATAGTCATTTCATTATAGCTAGATAAAGTCTCCACGTATGCCAGATTGAATGCCACACACTTCTGAAAGTCCAAGTCCTACAATAAAATTACATTTTTTTCTATAAATCAGGCAAATGACCCATGCAATCAAGAAGAAGGCACATTCACTGATTGAGCTGAGTTCTTTGCGGGTGTCAAAGGCATTTAGACCCTAGAACCAACAGACAGAATATATTTAGAGTTCAGAATGACCTCAGACAAGATTATGAATTCAAGAGGTTTTTTGTTGCTTCTCCTAGTGGCCCTGGTTATGGATGCGCAGCCTGATTTCCAGGTTTGCCGGAGCTCTCAGTCAGCCTCAGCAGGTGGTCAGCCATGCCTTGTGGATTTGGTTTTACCTGGCAGTAAGCAAACACCCCACTGGGCAAGTGAGCAAACAACAGCAAAAAGCCAAAACAAAACAAAGCAACACACCGAGTCTGAGTCATACTTCAAAGCTCAGAATAACAGTCTTCAGAGGAGGAAGGAAGCGGTTATGTATGGATTGAATTGTGCCCCCACCCCCAAAAATTCACATATTGATGTTCTGAGCCCGGGTACATTAGAATGTGACTTTATTTGGAAATGGGGTCATTGCAGACGAAATTGTTTAACTTAAGATGAGGTCATACCACCGTAGGGTAGGCAAATATTCTAATATGACTGGTGTCCTTATAAAAAGGGGAAGAGGTGCCTGGGTGGCTCAGTCAGTTAAGTATCTGACTCTTGATTTCAGCTCAGGTCATGATCTTTGGGTCAGGAGATTGAGCCCTGTGTGGGGCTCCACATTCAGTGGGCAGTTGGCTTCCCCTCCTCTGTGCCCCTCCTCTGCTTGTGCTCTAGTGTGCTCTCTCTCAAATAAATAAATAGGGGAGATTTGGGGGCACCTGGCTGGGTCAGTCGGTAGAGCACAGGACTCTTGATCTCAGGGTCATGAGTTCAAGTCCCACACTGGGCATAGAGCTCCTTTAAAAACGGGGAAGTGGGGTGCCTGGTTGGCTCAGTGGGTTAAGCCTCTGCCTTCAGCTCAGGTCATGATCTCAGGGTCCTGGGATCAAGCCCCGCATTGGGCTCTCTGCTCAGCAGGGAACCTGCTTCTCTATCTCTCTCTCTGGCTGCCTCTCTGCCTACTTGTGATCTCTGTCAAATAAATAAATAAAATCTTTAAAAAACAAAAACAAAAATGGGGAAGTGAGGGTTGCCTGGGTGGCTCAATCAGTTAAGCATCTGCCTTTAGCTCAGGTCATGATCCTGGAGTCCTGAGATCGAGTCCTGCATCAGACTCCTTGCTCAGGGGAGTCTGCTTCTCCCTTGGCCTGTTGCTCCCCCTGCTTGTGTTCTCTCTCTTGCTCTTTCTCCCTGACAAATAAATCAATAAAATCTTTCAAAAAAAGGTGGGGGAGAGATTTGGACACAGACACACATACAGGGAGAACTCTGTGTGGGATGAAAACAGTCATCTGCAAGTCAAGGAAGTGGCCTGGACCAGATTCCCTCCTTCATTGCTTGTAGTAGGAACCAACCCTGCTGACCACTTGATTTCTTGCCTCGAGAACTATGAGACAATACATTTATTTTTTTTTTAAGATTTTATGTATTTATTTGACAGACAGAGATCACAAGTAGGCAGAGAGGCAGGCAGAGAGAGAGAGGGAGAAGCAGACTCCCCTCTGAGCAGAGAGCCCAATGCGGCACTCACTTCCAGGACCCTGCTTCTCTCTCCTACTAGCAATGAATGAGAGTTCTGGCTGCTTCACATCCTCACCAGCATTTGGGGTTGTCAGTGTTCCAAATGTTGGCTGTTCTAACAGGTGCATAATGGGATCACACGTTACATTTTTCTGAGGGTATTTGATTGTAGAACATGTTTATTTGCCATCTATGTACCTTTTTTTAAAAAAAGATTTTATTTATTTATTTGACAGACAGATCACAAGGAGGCAGAGAGGCAGGCAAAGAGAGGGGAGGAAGCAGGCTCCCTGCTGAGCAGAGAGCCCAACTCGGGGCTTGATCCCAGGACCCTGGGATCATGACCTAAACCAAAGGCAGAGGCCTTAACCCACCGAGCCACCCAGGCACCCCTATTTGCCATCTATGTATCTTCTTTGGTGAGATGTCTGTTAAGATCTTTACCCCCCCTTTTTTAGTTTAAATGCATTTTATTTTTAGACAATCTATATGACACGTTGTTTTTGTTTTTGTTTTTTGTTTTTTCTTAAAAACAATGCCTCTGCTCCAAATAAGTCACAGTCAAAATAAATGAAGAGCTCAGGATGACATTAGTCCCATTTGTCTAAGTCCTGGCGTTCTGTGGATGAAGGGCAGCTGTCAGTTATGACAAGGTGATACATGCAAAAAAAAAACGGCCAACATTTTTTCATTTCTGAACATCCTTAAAGAAAATCATATTTGGAGCCACAGCAGATTCCAGTCCAGTTTTCACCGATAAAGAACTGGTCATTTTTGAAACTAGCATGGACGTGCTTGATTTGCTCTGTAGCCCCTGTCATAAAAGGATTTATTCTTTCTGGCTTTTCTTCTTCAAGTTTGCCTTTGACTGATTTCAGGCAATCGTTGATGTACTCCTTGTAGGCTTCTTTTGTGAGGCTGGTTTCCTGCAAGTGATGGTTCATGACAATATCAACAACGATGGCTGTGCTTTCAGCACCTTTACCTCCCGGCCTTCAGCAGAGGCATTTCCACTGATGAGCAAGTCATGGTACCCTCTGTCCTACTGGCCATCTTCTCCTCCACCTCCAGGCACAGTCTGTCCCTAATCCCCGGGATCTTGTAGATGTTGGAGAACATCTCATCATGGTTGATGAGGTTCCAGTAGGTGATCATGATGATGGCTGGAGAGAGATATCAGGGGCACTAGCTCAGTAGGAGTCAGGAGCGCTGAGAGAGCTCCACACAACTGGAAGGGCACTTGTGGGTGGGGCAGGTGGAATCCTGGCCCATTTTTTAATTGGGTGGTTTGTTTTCCTATTGTTAAGTTTTAAGAGTTCTTTTTATATTTTAGATAACAGTCTTTTATCAGATGTGACTTTTGCAAATATAGTCTCCTACTCTGTGACTTGTTTCCTCATTCTCTTGAGACATACTAATTTTTAAACCCAACATTCATATCCAGTCTCTCAATGCAATGAATATTGTTGAACTCCAATCTGTTACTTCCCCAATTCCTAAATTATAATGGGGGCTCAAATAATCATTAAATAGGATGTAAATATGGATGGTAAATTATGTCAACCTAAGAATAGACTTGAGCTACTAATTTTTAGAAAGTTCATAAAAGAGTCTCAGTTACCCCAATAAAGATTTTGAAAAGGCACAAGCTTTATATTAATGTAGGTAGAGTAGACTATAATAAACACGTCCCCAGTCAGTCCTCACTCAGGTCATGGAAACAGCCAAAAGGCACCCAGCCCAAAGAGGAAACTCAGTTGACATCTACCTGGGCGTACACAGATTGCCTCATAATCCTGGGGATTTTGAGCTTGAAAGCAAAAGTCATTATGTTTCTACATATTAGTGAAAAGGGAACTTTATATCCTCTGGAAACCTGCTATTCCTCTTGTATTTCCTATTGACAGAATGTAGAGCTGTGGTCCTCATCATTGGATACACATTAAAAACATCCAGGGGACTTCTTTTAAAAATGTCAAAGCCCTAGGGGCACAAAGGTGGCTCAATTGTTAAGCACCTGCCTTTGGCTCAGGTCATGATCCCGGAGTCCTGGCACTGAGTGCTGGGATCAAGTCCAGGGATCAATCCCCACATCAGGCTCCCTGCTTGGTGGGGAGTCTGCTTCTCCCTCTCCCTCTCCCTCTGCCCCTCCCCCTGCTCATATTCTTTCTCTCTCCCTCTCAAATAAATAAATAAATGTTTTTTTAAATTTTTAATTTTTTATAAACATATAATGTATTTTTATCCCCAGGGGTACATGTCTGTGAATCGCCAGGTTTACACACTTCACAGCACTCACCATAGCACATATCCTCCCTAATGTCCATTACCCCACCCCCCTCTCCCGATCCCCCTTCCCCCAGCAACCCTCAGTTGGTTTTGTGAGATTAAGAGTCTCTTATGGTTTGTCTCCCTCCCGATCCCATCTTGTTTCTTTTCTTCTTTTCCTACCCTGCCAACCCCCGTGTTGCATCTCCACTTCTTCATATCAGGGAGATCATATGAGAGTTGTCTTTCTCCGATTGACTTTTTTCACTAAGCATGATACCCTCTAGTTCCATCCACGTCATTGCAAATGGCAAGATTTCATTTCTTTTGATGGCCGCATAGTATTCCATTGTGTATATATACCACATCTTCTTTATCCATTCATCGGTTGATGGACATCTAGGCTCTTTCCATAGTTTGGCTATTGTAGACATTGCTGCTATAAACATTCGGGTGCCCGTGCCCCTTCGGATCACTACGTTTGTATCTTTAGAGTAAACACCCAGTAGTGCAATTGCTGGGTCATAGGGTAGTTCTATTTTCAACTTTTTGAGGAACTTCCATGCTGTTTTCCAGAGTGGTTGCACCAGCTTGCATCCCCACCAACAGTATAGGAGGGTTCCCCTTTCTCCGCATCCTCGCCAGCATCTGTCATTTC
>PISX010020927.1:0-34752 GCA_004024625.1 Mellivora capensis | reverse complement strand
CATAAGTGACTCTTAATTTCACAAAACAAACTGAGGGTTGCGGGGGGGAGGGGGTCGGGAAAGGGGGGTGGGGTAATGGACATTGGGTTGGGGAGGGTATGTGCTATGGTTAGTGCTGTGAAGTGTGTAAACCTGGCGATTCACAGACATGTACCCCTGGGGATAAAAATTTGTTTATAAAAAAAATAAAAATTAAAAATATGTTTTTTACTTCTGGAATAAGCTTCCACTTAATATCTATAACTCCAGGTTTAGTCTGTGGTGATGAGGAAACATCCCCTGGATGCAATCCTAATGTGCAGAGACAGATGATCTGGAGTCTTCACTTCTATTGTCCTCCTCAAACTTCTTTTTCATTTTAAAAATACACTTCCTCTTCAACATCAGTTTTCCATTTACTGCATCTTCTGGAATACTTAAGTTAAACTCACAATTTCCTACCTCCTACTGGAGATTGTTTGAGGTCTACATTCTTTCTTTCAAGATCACTATTTTCCATGTAGATTGTGGCTTCTCTTTGAACACCTTGTAGTTGAAGTTTCCTTGTGGCCTTAGCTGTGACTCCCCTGTCCCGGCATGCACTGAATGCTGGGATCATCGTCAGTCCCCCGGTTCTTTATTTAACTCCATGAAAGTCATGTGACTTACTACAAAGGCAGAATCTTCACTAACAAACCAAAAACAGTTTGAGGGAAAATGAATATCCCCAAGGACATCTGTTTCCTCTTCATCACATTTAGGCAGATGGCCACCATGTTCCAATTCTTCACCTTCCCTCTGGTAGTCGTGTTCCATTCCCCTTCTCTAGACTTTTCTATTGGTTGGTTTGGCATCATCAGGATCCTTAGGTTGCTCAAGGTTCTCAGCCTTTTGCACTCTCAAGACATTCTGCTTTCTCTGACTTGCGCTCGTCCTTCCTTGTTTTTCACATGAGACTTATCCATTAGTTTCCAGGGACTTAGTGTGACCACTTTGCCATCAATCCCTTCGGATATGTTGATCCTTGGTCTCAGTAACTCAAGACCTTCTCTGTTAGAGGCTGCTGTGAGACGCTGTCAAGGCGATCACAATGATAATGGCTGCGGCAGAGAGGGACAAGGCAAGGACAGTCAAAGCAAACCAAAGAACTTTTTCTGGCAGTGAGAATTAATTATGCCTGGATCTACATTGTTGTGAATTCTTTAGGTGAATATTCATATTTATGGAAATACTGAAAAGTATTCACTAGGTTATAAATTTCTACCAAACTAGACCTTTGCATAGACTAAGGCATTCTCTTTGACTGCCACTTGGACAATGTATCAAATAGGAAGAAAGAGTCAATAGGAATCGATCAGAAACAGCTGTATTCTGCTTGATGTATCTCTACAATGTATATATCCCTGATTTTTTTTTTTAAGATTTTATTTATTTATTGGACAGACAGAGATCACAAGTAGGCAGAGAGGCAGGCAGAGAGAGAGAGGGGGAAGCAGGCTTCCCGGTGAGCAGAGAGCCCGATGCGGGGCTCGATCCCAAGATTCTGGGATCATGACCTGAGCCGAAGGCAGAGGTTTTAACCCACTGAGCCACCCAGGTGCCCCTACATAGGCCTGATTTAAGACAAATACAATTTATCTAACCAGCAATCAATTCTAACTATTCAAAAAACTTGTCAGGTAAAATTATCATTTTGCTTCATCGTGATTCTAAATATTTACAATATCACTCTATACCTCAACTTTGAAATTCCCTATATTAATTCAGATGTGGAGATTATAAAATCCAGTGGAAAAACAGCTAACTAGGGATCCAGAAGAACTTCATATATTAAACTACTCTGATTATAAAAATGACTTCAGCTGTGCAAAAGGTATTAAAATTGGTTGTGAATATTTTTCCTATGACAGTTGTAAGAAATTAAAAGAGCTCTAGAAAGGGGTTTTACAATTTTATAAATAATTAGGATATCATTATGCAGTCATCACACATAGCAGGGTGTTGTGTTTTAAAAAGTTAACAATCATTGTTTCTATCTAGCTACAAAAGAGAGGGAGGAACTCTATTTTAATAAACATTACATTTGTTTTCTATTGCTACATACCACATTGCCACAAATTTGGAGGTATCAAACAACAGCCATTTACTTTATCACAGATTTGTAGTAGAGAAGACTTGGTAGGCACTGAGTTCTTCTGTTAGTGTCACACAACTTGGAAGACTGGGTCCTTTGTTTAGTATCACACAACTTGGGGCCTTTGGAGGAAGAATCCACTTCCAAGCTCATTTAGGAGTTAGCTAAATCCTATTCTTTAGGACTTCAGGGATCCCAACTTTCCCCATGGCTGCCTACTGGAAACCACACTCCCTGCTAGAGCCCACATGATTCCTTATCCTATGGCTCCCTCCCTCTTCAAGACAGTGATGGTGCATCATATCCTTCCTAGTTTTTGAATCTGGCATTCTTTGTTTGCTACCAGCTGAAGTCAATTTTGTTTTTAAAAGAGTTTACCTAATTGAGCCAGGCCCATCTGTATTGTAGAGTATTTATAGGTCAACTGGCTTTGGTTTTGATTTGCACCTGAAAAATCCCTTTATAGCAGCACCTATTTTCATGTACGTTTCAATAAGCAAGCAACAGGAAACTGAGGAGGTGGGGCTTACCTTTAGAATTCTGCCTATCCTAAGCGCAAAATGCTTTTGGGAAGACAATTAAATATGTACTTCAATCTCCCAAAATAAAGACCATGCCAAAGTGAATGTTACTATTCCCTTTAGTAGATGGGAAAATTGAGGCTAATTATTATTATTATTATTATTTGCCTTGGATTAGTTCATTTAGCTGAATCTGAATTTAATCCCAGGCATGTCAGTTTATACAACTCATACATCATGAGGCTCCAAGCTAAATCAGAGCATGGGTATTGGCAAATAAACATAGGTATTTAATAGGAAGTAAAACTAAAAGATTTTTTTACTAAACTGCACAGTATGTCTATATTAAAAATGATTAATTCTAATAATATTTTTGTAATAGAAAAGTGAGGAGCCCCAAGAGCCTAAAGACATTTTTTTTGTTCAGCTCTTTCCATGGTCAGCCAGCTTTGTAACGTGATAGCACTTGTTTAAAAAATAAGCCTTGCTTCTAAATTTTTTACTTTCTTAATTGTGGTTTCTCTCCATGGGTTTTATGTTATACAGGACTAGTTTCAATTTACTGGTTTGTGGCATTTCCAGATTTCAAGCACCCAGTCAGTTTGAAGGATTAGAAATTTAAGCTTCTTAATGTGTTTCCTGAAAAAGCTGCTCTTAGCAGGAAGCTAGAGAACTCGCTTCAAATTGTTTTTTGGAGTATATGACCTTTAGGTTCTTCTGATGTGGATTAGTTTATTTTTCTTTCCTTATCTAAACTTTTAATACCTGTCATTGGAAAGTACTTAAAATATTTTATTTTTAATTTTTAAAATATTTTATTTATTTATTTGACAGAGAGAGATCATAAGCAGGCAGAGAGGCAGGCAGCGAGAGAGGGGGAAGCAGGCTCCGCACTGAGCAGAGAGCCCGATGCGGGGCTCAATACTAGGACCCTGAGACCATGACCTGAGCTGAAGGCAGAGGCTTAACCCACTGAGCCACCCAGGTGCCCCAAAATATTTTAAATAAAATAAAATAATTACTTAAAATTGTCTTATATTTGATATTTCCTTCTTACCTAAAGTTGTTGAGATTTATCCACACTGTTAGATGTATCTGTGGCTTGTTTCTTTTTATTGTTGAGAGTATGCCACTGTATGGGTAGACAATATTTTGTTTTTCTATTTACCAGTTGGTGACCACTTGGATATTTCCAGTTTGTTCCTGGGAACATTTGCTGCAAGTCTTTGTGTGAATATAGAATTTAATTTTGCTTGGGTAGATACCTAGAAGTAGAATCTTCCGGTTCATATACAAATATGTTTAACTTTAAGCAATTGTCAGACTCTTTCCCAAGGGGTCTACATTTTATATGTTTAGCAGCAACATATGGGGATTTTGGTTCCTCATATTCTTACCAACACTTGATATTAACAGCGTTTTGGATTATAGCCCTTCTTGTCAATGGAAAGTGCGGTCTTATTTTGCTTTTAATTTGCATATTCCTAATGTCTAATGCTGTTGAACATCTTTTCATGTGAGTAGATATTTGTATATTTTCTTTGGTGAAATGTCTAGACAGATCTTTGCCCATTTTTTATTTGGTTTGTTTTTCCTCTTAATATCCAGATGAGCCCAGTGTAATTACAAGGTCCTTATCAGAGAGGCAGGAAAGTTCAAGCAAGAAGATTTGACGAAGGAAGCTCTAACTCTGAATGATTCCATTGCTGAAAAGGATAGAGAACCAAGTACTGAGGCTGCCTCTAAAAGTTGGATTTTTGTTATTGTTATTGTTTGTTTGTTTCTAATAGCACCATTTTTCAGTACTTACTGTCTTTTGCGACAAAATCACCTGCAATCCTTACTTAAAAATGAACTGAGATCATAAAGTTCATCAGTGATTTAGGTGAGGATTTCAAATTGAATTTTTTCAGGGGCAACTGGTGGCTCAGTGGGTTGAGGCCTCCGCCTTTGGCTGAGTTATGAGGGGGTCCTGGGATCGACCCCCGCTCTAGGCTCTGTGCTTGGAAGGGAGCCTGCTTCCTCCTCTCTCTGCCTGCCTCTCTGCCTACTTGTGATCTCTGTCTGTCTATTGAGTAAATGAAATCTCTAAAAAAAAATTGAATTTTTTCAAAGTACCCCACATGATTCTCATGCATGCTTAAGTTTTGTATCCACTCTTCTACAGAAAACTTATCTTAATACTCTACTCCCCACCTAGACCTCAATTCCATTCTTGTCTATAACCGCAGGCTGGTCAGAGGAGCCAACAATAGAGGGTCATCCTGGTCATTCTATATTATACTGTTGTTGCTTTTTAAAGACTTTGTCTTATCTGATGTTAGCACCTAAACTCAGGCTTTCATTGTAAATACAAATGGGTTGACTTTTATTCAGTCCATTTTTGGCACAACTGCCATAATTTTCAAAAACACTATAGGATGATTCTGGTAGTAGTAAAAGATTTTTTTTTTTTCTATACTACTATAGTCTGAGGGGCTTATTCATCAGAAATGTTCTCACAGTTAGATAGGATAGGAAGCCCAAGATCTTGTGTCTGGTAAGAGCCCACTTCTTGATTCACAGACCATCCTCTCCCTGTGTCCTCGATGGTGAACTTGGAGAAAACTCTCTGGGCTTTCTTTCATAAGGACACTACCCATTCATGGTTTCACCCTTATTACCTAATCACCTGCTAATTGTTCCACATCCTAATACCAATACACGAAAGGTTAGAATCTCAACATATGAATTCTGTGGAACACAGGCTTAGAACAACTGTCCTCCCTTTTATCTTGCAATCTACACTCATTTGAATTAATAGACATGAATCCTCAGAGCTTTAGAAAAAAATTTTTTTAAAGATGTATTTATTTATTTGACAGAAAGAGATGCAGGGAGAGGGAACACAAGCAGAGGGAGTGGGAGAGGGAGAAGCAGGCTTCCTGCTGAACAGCACCCAGGGATCATGACCTGAGCCGAAGGCATACATTTAACAACTGAGCCACCCAGGTGCCCCTAGAGAAAAATTTCTAAAAATGTTCTCCATGGGCCCACATTATCAGCATCACCTAGTGTCACCAGTTAGGTCTCAAGACCTGACATTAACTGCCCACCTCACTAACTTTGTCTTACCTTTTTGCTTAAGCTTTTCTTTCCTGCTTACCCCTTAACCCAGGCAAATGAAACACAAAACCATCCCTCAGATGATGGCAACTGCCCTGACAAGATCTCCTAATGGCACAGACTACCCAGACCTTTTAAGCTAACCCCCTCACTCCTGCCTCCACATGGACAATGGAGTAAACTCTAGAACGACCGTCTTTACCTCATTATAATATTAAATCTCCACCCAGAGAGGAGCCTCCACCTCATTTACATAGCATACAATGTATGTATAGGCATGTTTCCACATTTGCGATCTTATGCCCACCTCTACGTACGATGACAAGGATTCCCTATCTAAATATTCTTCCTAACCCTAAACAAAAGGAACCCATTCACCCTTGTTTGGGGAATCACGGTTTTGAAAGCCATTACCCATGATTTCCTTATTTGCCTCAAATAAAAGTTTTCTTTGTGTGACAACTCTACCTGGTATAGGAGCTGACTCACCAAGGAGTGAACTCACATTGGTTTGGTTGACACAGGATTGTGTTAAATCCCTAGGCCCCACCCAGACTTGCTAAATGGACTCTGGGAGCTGGGGGGGGGGGGCGCGGCGACGGGGGAGAGACAACAATCAGTGTTTGCACAAGCCCTCAGGTGCTGCACACTTCAGTTTTAGAACCACTGCTGTGTAGAAAATCTGTCATGGCCAAACCACAAGACAAACTCATTTAATTTTTGGATTTTAATTAAATAAAAATCCCAACTGCAGAAGACTTATGATTTCAAAGGAACGTCATGTTCATGTTGACTCTCTAGCTTGACTTCTCTTTCTCTCTCATTAGCAGATAGACTGTTGAGAATTTCAAAGGAAAGAGAGAAATATGAACTACATCTCCCTCCAAGTAGCTGCTTTCTACTAATTAGAATGTGGAGACTCAGCTTCCTAGTTCATCACATTATAAAATACTCCTCTCAACTAAAGTAGCTGGTGTAGCTTTGTTTAATCTTTCAAAACATCATGTGTTGGGGTTCTTTATCCTAAGGCACGGAACCTAAGTTTTCTGACGAGAATCTCAGGGACTGATTCTCGAAAGGAATATTCAGAAAAGGGAAGGAATGCAGGCTCTTATTCAAACTAACTGGTCAAGGATCAAGTCCATAAATGATGATAAGAGGCAGTTTAATTTCATGTCCATTAAAAACCACTGTGTTAAAATTTGTTGACAAATGTAATGAGTGAGTGGGTCATGATCATATAAAATCTGCATTATTTGAGGACTAAGTTTACCTGTGAGTGATAAGCAAAATACCCACAGTTGAAGTTTCTCTGTCACACAGAAAAATCTGAAGTAGATGATCTAGAACAGGGGAGTGTGGCATCTTGTATTTAATTACTCAATTCTACATACAGCTTCCACTCAGGAGTTCTGTGGAAGCTCTTTGAGCTTCACAATTAAGTCCGCACTATTAAGATACAAGGAGGAGAAAAGGACAAAAAGTCATTTCTCTTCCCTTTGAAAACATGCTTTACTTACAGTTTCTACTAAGATCTCCTTGACCAGAACTTAACCACAGGTTGAGTGTGATTGCACCTCAATAGCAGCCATTTATCCACAAAATAATCAAAGCTTCTGTGAAGAAGAAATGTGGATACTGGGACATAACTATGAGTTTCTATGAAAACTGGTCTTGGGGCACCTGGGTGGCTCAGTGGGTTGAGCCTCTGCCTTCAGTTCAGTTCCTGATCCCAGGGTCCTGGGATCAAGCTCTGCATCAGGCTCTCTGCTCAGCGGGGAGCCTGCTTCCCTTTCTCTCTGCCTGCCTCTCTGCCTACTTGTGACCTCTATCAAATAAACAAAATCTTAAAAAGAAAAAAAAAAAGAAAACTGTGGTCTTACAACCTTTACTATTTAAACTTTTTTCTTTTATTGTCATTTGATTTACCTAATTAAAAAATATGATTAACAAGTGATATGCGAGGACATCATAACGTTGGCCATTCATTTTTATGTTTGGCTTATGCTACTATTTAACTTGCAATTCAGGACAGCACCCTTATATTTCTTATTTTTAAATGTAACATAGATGTGGTTATAAAACTCCAACAAGTGTAAATTGGTTTCTATTTCAACCTGCATTGCTAACTCCGTCAGATAAAATGTTTTTAAAATGCCAATTATGTCCCGTAGGAAGTAGTTACTTCCCAGTGGTTCTAGTAGTTATCTTCATAAAAATCAAGAAGGTTTGCATTCTTTGAATTAGAGTCACTCCTTCAGCCGATGTGTTCAAGAATTCCTAAGGCAATCATCTTCAAAGTCTTTTCTCAGCTGGATGGATTGTCTGCACAGCATTTCAGAGAGCCTGTGCTCATTCATTCTACGTGGACCTAACGAAGTTCTTTCTGCAATTACTGGGCAGATAGCCTGGAGTCAGGCAGTAACTTTCTATTTTAAACCTACTGGAAGTTGAATTTTTATTTAACAGCACATCACATAGCAACTTAATCTGAAACCCACAATACTATTACCAAAAGGGGGAAAGCAGTCTTCTAAAGGAATTGGTAAATCAAAGCTTATATTTCTATTAGGATAGAAACAATGACTGCAATATATTATGAAGTCCAACAATTAAAATACAATATAAGTCTCTCTTGATTTTCTTTGCTTTTGTTGGAAAAATTTCTTATCTTTGGCCAATTTCATAATAAAATCACCTGCTATACCTCAGTGTTAATAAAAATGGTTTTCAATGAAATGCTATTTTTATGTTCTTAATACAAAGTTCTAAAACTCAAAGAATGTATATTACACTTAAATATATTTCTTATACAAAAACATGTCTTTAACTTAAAATTATTCACCTAGTTTAAAACACTAGTTCAATTAATTGTTTAAGGTGACATAAATTCAGGGACCATTCTTATGTACATTCTACACATTAAATGCTCAATAAACAGTTGCTAAATAAAAACCAAATTAATGGCAACATATTAAAATTCATAATTTTTACATGAGACATCATCTAAATTGATAATTGATTATAAATTTTAGTCTAAACATGTTTTTCATAATTTTAACAAAAAATAAATTCTTGCTTGACTTCTATGATTAATACTGATGCATACTAATTGTACTTAATTTAAATAATTTGTTTTCCATATATAATATGGTTACTTCAGGCATTCACAAATGCTTTTGTTAATATAATTATTTCTACAGTGTTTTCATATTACCTCAGTTTTAGGAAATATGGTAAAAATGGATATATGAGGGAAGGATATTTTATCCTTCCTAGCTCACCCAAATTTTTGCCTTCTCTGATAACTGAAACAAAATTGAATAATTAGAGAGAGGCTTGAAACATGGACAAACGAACAAGGAAAAGTTTTGCTTTTCATCCAGATTATTTTAACTGAAGAATCCAAAAGAATAAGAGCTGCCTTCAGAGACCCACAGTTTAAGAAATCCTGACTTTCCTCAACCAGGATAGAGCCAAGGCAGAGGGCAGAAATGAGAAAGACAGGCAATAAGAAAGGGGGAGGTAAAGGGTGGGAGGTGGGGGAAGGAGGACAACTAGAATACAAAAAGCTAGAGGATCATGGAAGAAGAGAGTTAGCAAAAAAGGACCAAAGAAAGAGGAGGTAACCAGAGAGCCATCTGAGGTGAATTCTGTATGATCTAATGGAAATAAGCCAAACACAGTATTATCCTTTGAATACTTTTTATATTCAATCTCATATGTAGTAAGATTTCTGTTAATGAAGTGGTAATTAGATATCCTGGTCCACTGTATGGCATTATTTAAAAAATTGTGGGATCAGTGCCTCAATATATGGGAATATTAAACTTTCACACTGTGTCCAGTTATACTGAAATTAAAACCCTCTATAGAACCAAGTGAGGGGGTCCCTATAAGTCAGCTAATTCTAGAGAGAATGGTGCTGAGGATGTTAATAGAAACATGAGCAGCAATGATGACTATATTATTACTCTTTCAGAAAAAGGATGTATTGGACCCAGTTTTAATCACAACATTGCAGCCAGTAGACAAATGCACATATCCGGAAGAGACAATCCAACTAGAAAGTTGGAACTGTACTTTCATGAGTAATTTTATCATTCTGATCCCCTCAGGAAATTTTTTGTACAACATATTACAGGAAGGAACCAATGGAAGGTAGTTTATATGTCTGAATTATAAATTTCTCTAAATTGTTTCTGGGGAAGGGCAGGCATTAGCTTGCCCCACGCCTGCTTAAGCACTGAGAACCCAAAGAGGGTCTGAACTCAGCGGTGAAAGGGAAGCTAGCACTAAGTTAGACCTTCCAGATATCAGTCAAGATTTTTGTGGTGGAGTTAGAGCTTATTTTAGAAAACAAAGTGAATAAACTTTGCACAGGATATTTGAGAATGCTGTACAACTTTCTCTCTAAAACTAAGCAAACCAGTTATATTAAGGAAAGTTTTGTGGTGTTTGCTTGAAGAGAAAATTACAAAAGAGAAGAGTAATGGAGGAAAGAGAATCACACACAAATCAAATTCTAGAAGTTACAGGGAACTCGGGAGAGAGAAGGAAATTTATAATTATTAGCAAAAAAAAGAAAACATAGTGAAAAAGCTGGACGATGGCAGATGAAAGCAGTAGGGGCAATGGCAATCTGAAACTTATAAATCTGTAAAAATTAGACCTCAGTGGTCTGAGAGGGCTAGGTTTAGCAATACCCAGGACACCCTATCATAATTTTGGAAGTTCCACAAAAGGTTGTGAATGTTTGAAAAAAAAAATATAACAATGGAGTACTTAGACGTCATTAGATTTATGGTATAGGTAATCAAACTTTATCCTGTAAAAAACTTTATCCTGTGCCACACCTTAGCCTATCATTGCCTAGACTGGACAGGGAACTGAATAGAACCAAGTTCTCCATACATGCTCTGTGCTGATAAATAACAGCAGAATCCAGGGACACAAGTAGGTAGCTTCCACCTTCTGCCATCTGAGAATAAGGAAGGTGGGAGCAGGTAAAGTAAGTAGTCTACTTTGAATTTGGATTTCCCTGACAAGACCATGTAGTTTGGAAAATGCAGTTTGGAAAATGTGGCCAGTAGGTTGGTTTCTCTTTCTTCATGAATGAGAGTTTTAAAAGCAAATTGCACCTAACAGCATTATAGAATTTTTTTTTATTTTTTTAAGGATGGATTTATTTATATTAGAGATTGAGAGAGAGAGTGATAGGAGGGGAAAAGAGAAAGAATTCTGAAGCAGACTCTCAGCTAAGGGTGAAGACTGATGCGGGGCTCCATCCCAGGATGCTGAGATTGTGATCTGAGCTACATCAAGAGTAGGCTTCTTAACTGACTGAGCCACCCAGATGCACCAAATTATAGAATTCTTAATGATCTAAAGAAATGTTTAGGATTCCTCCTAGGGAGATCACTAATTAAAGGCACTACACTCATGAATTTTAAATAAATAACACCAGTCTGTATTAATACTTTAAATGAAAAAGACTATTAGTGAAGACGTGAACAAAATAGTTTCTTGGATCCTGAGTTCAAGATGAATTTTAAAAAGATTGAAAGCCAATGTATTCAGTGTTAGATTTAAGAAACCAGTATTTTAGTTACAGAGAAGCCTTCTTGGCCCACAACAAAGGTGAGAGTTCAAATTTGAGTCATTGTATATCCTCAGTATGCTAATCAAAATGTTCCATACATCAGGAGTTTGTTTGGAAGTTGCTATTACAGATGATGTGCTGTGTAAGTAAATGAATTATTCTTAAATATGTATTTATTTTATTGTGATACTTAGCGATCATGGTGTTCTGAATTGCATTATTTTTGGAATATTAAGTGTATAGTAAGCCTATGGTCCTTGTTTTAGGGATATTTGGCTGGTCTTTCTGGCTCAAAAATCACTGGTGGATAGTCACTTTCCTTCCTCAAATCTCTGGCAGAATTACCATGATTAGTAACTAGGCTCTGGACTTTTTCTGTGTATTACTATGCCCTCATAAACAAGCTAAACACGTATCTAATGGAGGCTTAAATAGATTATTATTAAAAGGTTACACTTCCTAAAAACTATGATGTATGAGGAGTAGGAACCAAAATGGTATCTAACTGACACCCTTATTGAACCATAAGGGAAAAGGTCAGCCTTGCAATTGATACCTTTGGAAGATCTTTGATTTGCATATGTCATCAAACTCAATCTTTTTCAATCTTTTGTTTTTTTTCTTTAATATTTTCAATATCTTATTTGTTTCCTTCCCAAAGTTGTACTTTAAACCATCCCTCATTCTTCTAGTTTGCCTAATTCTTTCCTCCATTCTCCCCGCTAGACAAAGAATCAGTCCTTAGTTACTCCTTCATGTCTTGCAAATTCTGGTTTCTTTTAAGCAGTGTAGTAATAGAAGCTTTCCTCAACCCAGGTAGACTTGGAAATATTCATCTTTCCAGAATTTAGCTACTCTCTGCTTTTTATTCTTTAGAACTTGATGTTTGATGTAACTTAAAAGCAACCAAAAACAACTCTGCTCCTTGATCATGAATCCTTTAGCTGATGATGCTTGGCTTCCAAGCACTTTAATACTTCAGAAGTCCATAGGGTTGTTAATCAAGCAAATCAGCAGCTACATCAACTCATTTCCTTGCAGATTAATTTCACAAAATTCCACTAACTTATCTTGCAAATTCTATTTCTCTTGATATTTGCACTTTGTGCCATATTATATTTTATAATATTGCAACACTGTTATGTTACACATTTTTAATACCTAAAAGAACAGTTCATTCTTTAATGCAATAAAGATAACAACTTATTTTATAGACTTTTTTTCTTTGAAAGGGAAAATGATGGTGATATTGAAAACAGATAAACATCTAAATTATGATTAAATATAGAATAAAAGACATCTTACACAAGAGTGAAACTGGAATATTTAACACTTAGTCTATTGCCTTCTCCTAATGTATTCCAAATTATTATTAAAATGATTTAGAATGATGAACATGCCACTTTGGTGCATCACTTCTTAATATTCTACCTCAATTCAGCAATGTAAAAATGCTAGATTCAGAGTGTTGCTAGGAATACAAAGATATGGTCATATCCTGAGATCATTTTATATTTTTTACTATCTCATGTCATATTTGGGAAAAATTTCTAGAAAGGTAATGTGTCTCTTCAGCCTAGTAAAGAAGTACATTTTATGCAGTCATTTGAAAATCACTAAAGAAAAGTTATATTCTACATGAAACAGTGAGTGATAGTAAAGTGAGGTTGGTGAAATACAGATTTTTATATTTACACTTCCGTATAAGAAGTGTAGCATGTTTATGTTGTTGAATCCAAGATTGGTTTATATACTAAAAGTGAGTAATGTAATATGTAATACAACATATTAAAAGAGTAAAAGATAAAGTAATACATGATCATTCATGATGAAAAATCTCAACAAATATTTTCACAACACCAAAGTATTATATCATAATATTTTATAAGAAAATGTGTTCCAGAATATTAATTATAAAGAAATTATTTGGAAAGATTTACTATTAATGACAAATCCTTATGTCACAATTTGTTCAGGAACGTTCTCCAATAGAATTGTCGACCTTTCCTAAAAAGTTGAGGAAGCAGATCAAAGGCCAATGTAAAATACATTTATTGTATATTCACTAAGTGAGGTTGATGCTAAGGGATAATGAATATATAAATATATAAATATATAAAAACGATAACTTTTCAGCTTACCCAAAATGAGAGATGAGCTATATCTTGCAGCAGTGTTTAAAACACAAGATTTCTTTCACAAATTTCATTGAGGTTAATAAGGAGTTCTCTTTTTTAAGAAGAACTTTATAGTAAATGGAATCAATTCTCTAATTTCCCTTTCTGTATTTTCATTGTTAGTGTATAAGAAAGCAACTGATTTCTGTACATTGACTTTGTATCCTGCCACATTACTGAATTGCTGTATGAGTTCTAGTAGTTTGGGGGTGGAGTCTTTTGGGTTTTCCATATAAAGTATCATGTCATCTGCGAAGAGAGAGAGTTTGACCTCTTCATTGCCAATTTGTATACCTTTTATTTCTCTTTGTTGTCTGATTGCTGTTGCTAGGAATGAAAATACAGAAAGGGAAATTAGAGAATCGATTCCATTTACTATAGCACCAAGAACCATAAGATACCTGGGAATAAACCTAACCAAAGAGGTAAAGGATCTGTACTCAAGGAACTACAGAACACTCATGAAAGAAAATGAAGAAGACACAAAAAGATGGAAGACCATTCCATGCTCTTGGATTGGAAGAATAAACATTGTTAAAATGTCTATACTGTCTAGAACAATCTATACTTTTAATGCCATTCCAATCAAAATTCCACGGGTATTTTTCAAAGAGCTGGAGCAAATAATCCTAAAACTTGTATGGAATCAGAAGAGACCCTGAATTGCTAAGGAAATGTTGAAAAAGAAAAACAAAACTGGGGGCATCACGTTACCTGATTTCAAGCTTTACAACAAAGCTGTGATCACCAAGACAGCATGGTACTGGCATAAAACAGACACATAGACCAATGGAACAGAGTAGAGAGCCCAGATATGGACCCTCAACTCTATGGTCAAATAATCTTCGACAAAGCAGGAAAAAATATATAGTGGAAAAAAGATAGTCTCTTCAATATATGATGCTGGGAAAATTGGACAGCTATATGTAGAAGAATGAAACTCAGCCGTTCTCTTACACCATACACAAAGATAAACTCAAAATGGATAAAAGACCTCAACGTGAGACAGGAATCCATCAGAATCCTAGAGGAGAACATAGGCAATAACCTCTTTGATATCAGCCGCAGCAACTTCTTTCAAGATATGTCTCCAAAGGCAAAGAAAACAAAAGAGAAAATGAACTTTTGGGACTTCATCAAGATCAAAAGCTTCTGCACAGCAAAGGAAACAGTCAACAAAACAAAGAGGCAACCCACGGAATGGGAGAAGATATTTGCAAATAACAGTACAGACAAAAGGCTGATATCCAGGATCTATAAAGAACTTCTCAACTCAACACGCACAAAACAGATAATCATATAAAAAAATGGGCAGAAGACATAAACAGACAATTCTCCAATGAAGACATACAAATGGCTATCAGACACATGAAAAAATGTTCATCATCACTAGCCATCAGGGAGATTCAAATTAAAACCACATTGAGATACCACCTCACACCAGTTAGAATGGCCAAATTTAGCAAGACAGGAAACTACATGTGTTGGAGAGGATGTGGAGAAAGGGGAATCCTTTTATACTGTTGATGGGAATGCAAGTTGGTGCAGCCACTTTGGAGAACAGTGTGGAGATTCCTTAAGAAATTAAAAATAGAGCTATCCTCTGACCCTGCGATTGCACTACTGGGTATTTACCGCAAAGATACAGATGTGGTGAAAAGAAGGGCCATCTGTACCCCAATGTTTATAGCAGCAATGGCCACGGTTGCCAAACTGTGGAAAGAACCAAGATGCCCTTCCACAGATGAATGGATAAGGAAGATGTGGTCCATATACACTATGGAGTATTTTGCCTCCATCAGAAAGGATGAATACCCAACTTTTGCAGCAACATGGACGGGACTGGAAGAGATTATGCTGAGTGAAATAAGTCAAGCAGAGAGACTCAATTATCATATGGTTTCACTTATTTGCGGAACATAACAAATAACACGGAGGACATGGGGAGATGGAGAGGAGAAGGGAGTTGAGGGAAATTGGAAGGGGAGGTGAACCATGAGAGACTGTGGACTCTGAAAAGCAATCTGAGGGTTTTGAAGGGGCGGGGGGTGGGAGGTTGGGGGAGCCAGGTGGTGGGTATTATGGAGGGCACGCATTGCATGGAGCCCTGGGTGTGGTGCATAAACAAAGAATTCTGTTACGCTGAAAAGAAATTAAAAAAAATAAATAAATAGGAAGAACTTTATAAATATATTAATAGCTGAACCTAATAAAGAGGGAGGATGATGGGGCATCTGAGAATGAATCATTCCCAAGAGAAGTAAAGTTTTAAAGAAAAGTTGGGGGGATGGAAGCAACATAAAAGTAGAAATGGTAAGCCAGGCCTAAGAAGGCTACCCAGGAAAATGTTCCTCTTCTTATCAAGTCAATTTTAACTGCTACCAGTGTCTTCAGTGTCTCATATTGATCTTCAACTACTCATCATGGGATCATAACTGTCTTCCCGGCTGGATTCTAAGCTGCTTATGTGACTTTCCCATGGTGGGTCCTCTGGATTTTAGAACTGTGGTCTATAAATAAAACAAACAAAACAAAAACCTCACAAAATGATTTTGATTATCTATTTGTATGCAGTTTTAATCTTAGGCAAGAAAAGATTAAGTTTTACTCCTATTTCATATTTAAATTTACTGCAATGCAAGTTTATAAATAGATGCATGCTATTTATTTTATTTAAAATGTAATGTGTGCATGGTATACACAACCTTTCCAGTTGGTGTATTTTGTCTACATTTCAATATGAAAATTATTTTGAATAATGGATTTTTGAATGTTTTACAATATAATTTACTAATGACAAATTTTTCATCTTGATGTTCAATTATGAATGATGAACAGAAAGCTTTGACTGGAATCAGACTTGATATTTTTATTGCTTAACTGAACTTTGAAGTCCTCTGTGTTGATGTTCTCAGGTCTTAACTCCCAAAAGCCTTTTAACACTGCAATTGCCAAATCCAGAGTATTTCTACCATCAAAATAATGCCAGTTCATTCGTATTTTTATTCCAATTAAGCTTTTGGTCCTGGATTGTTACTTAAATAAACACCAGGTTATCTCTTATAAAGGAACAGAAATAAATTGGTAACTAATTAAACACAACTTGCACTTAAAAACTTACCAAAAAAGTCAGCCCTGAGCAGGAACCCTGAGCATGCACAGTGATGAAGTTCTTGTAAATGAATTGGAGCCCTGCCAGCACATAGCATGGAGCCTAGAACTGACTGGGTGTGTATTAGCTTATTGTCTAGCCCAGAAACACACAAACACACACACACGCACTGAGACATACCGTGTACACGTATAGCTGTACACACACACATGCTCACATATACCTCAGAGTCCTTGCTTTCCCTTTTCAGTGATCTGCTGCCTTGACCTTATAAGAAGTTCTCTTTTTCCTTCTGTTTTCTTAATTAGGAAATAAACTCTGGGGGGGCCCCTAGGTAGCTCAGTGGCTTAAGCCTCTGCCTTCAGCTCAGGTCATGATCCCAGGGTCCTGGGATCCAGCCCTGCATCTGGCTCTCTGCTCAGCAGGGAGCCTGCTTCCTCCTCTCTCTCTCTCTCTCTCTCTCTGCCTGCCTCTCTGCCTACTTGTGATCTCTGTCTGTCAAATAAATAAATAAAATCTTTAAAAAAAAGGAAATAAACCCTGGTTTTCTTAGAATCGACATCCTTTTTGCTCTATTTAACTTCTCAGTTTTCTAAGAAAACTAATCTGGTCCCTAATTTACATCTATTGTAGTAGGTATCAGTATCTCTCCTAGTCCTTCATATGCCTGGATCATGTCTGAATATAAACTATTTTTAGCTAAAACATAGTCTTCCTGTAAATAAAATTACAAATGCAGCGATGTACAGTAGACACAATTAACGTGTTTTACCACATGAAGTTTGAATCAAGTGTTTGAAAATTTGACAAACTTGGAAACGAAGCAGGAATGGAACTCTTAGAATCACTGTGTCCATTATTAAAAACATGTGGTTTCCATTGTAAGTGACAATAAATATTTGTTGACCGGAATACTAGCAGTACTCCCAGGTAGCAGGCCAGTGCTCATTTATATCATTTAGACCCCCTAGGCTGAGCCTGGACAAATGAGTCCAGGCTTATTTGTGAACTTGGATTTGTAGAATTAGAACAAAGTTCATTTATCCAAATGTCCCTGAAGTTCTTGCTTAAAAAAAACCCTCAGAACCCATCTCACATCACTGATGCAATAATTTGACAGTAATAAACATGATAACATTTCCATTTCTCTTGTAACTATCTTTGAAATGATCATGAGCTTGAATGAATAAAAAATGTCTTATTTGTTGGCCTTCTCAAATACCACTACATAAATTATTTAGGATTTGTACTATACCATAGAATCCTTGATACATTTTTTGTAATTCCTTCGTTATATCTTTCTCAGGTAGAGTCTATCTTTCCATGGTAGGTCCTCTGGATTCTAGAACAATGGTGTATGAATATAAAGAAACTATTGGATCTGCTAATATGTAGTTTTAATCTTAAGGAAAGAAAGGTTAAGTGTTACAAATACTTCATAGATAAATTAACTGCAAAGCAAGTTTATGATTTACAAATGGATGCATACTTTTCACTTTTTAAAAACTAAAAAAATAATTTGGTTTTCTGCTTAATCTCCATTTTCTATGCCACAGCAGTTCTCTTTTGTTGCTGTTATTTCTCTATAGTTTACATCAACATAATATAATGCCACACTCTCTCCTGTGAGAGAGAATTGTTCTGCCCACACCACTTACTGTGAAATATATCTAATTTTCTAAACTGTACACAGTTTTGCATCAATGTCATCCATTTCCATCACTTAATTAGACCCTGCAGCCACAATGTATACTGTTCAACACAGTTTTAATGTCGGAAATTGATCGAAATCCAACCTGGAATATAATTTTGCATCTATGTGCATGGTTCTTGCATTCCTAAAGAACTCTGTCCATACTTATCAATGTTTATCTAAGGGGTTACAAATCCAAATGTCGTCGGGATCTGGGCAATAAAGGCCACCAATGAAATGCTTAGTCTGGTAAAGGGCCACTCTTCACACCCTATTAATAATCAGTAAGTTCAAAAAATATGAGCCTGTGTGAACTGTGACTCAGAACGCAGTCCCTAACTAAATGACACATCTGCTATTTAGCTCCGGTTAATTTTTCACGTATGGTCCTGCTGCTCCAATGAAGCCAAGCTTCTGCATTTTTAATTTTTTTCTTTATGTGGTGCAAAATCTTTAGTTCTATGTGAATTCTCCAAATGTTGACTTTGTTAAAGTTCCTACATCAGAGACAAAATAAAATATGCCACGATTTTGAGAGCTCTGAAATCGCAACATGGTTGACTGTAATGCTGTGTATGTGTCTTAATAACACACTGGTTTTAATACTAAATAAACCTGAAAAATCAATTATGGATAATCTGATCATTTTTCTTATTTTATACGTAGTTATGGAAATCCAAAATTGCTAGCTGATTTTCCTCAAGGTGACATGACTGGATTGCTATAAGTAATTCCAAGAACACATGACTCTCTCTCCCTCTCCCAGATTAAAATGTTAAGCAATTTCAAAGGATAAACAAACAACCCCCCCAACTTTCTGTAGCATACTAGTAGCCATAATTTAATAAAGTGAAATTTAGATTCCATATAGCTTTATTCCTAATCACATGGAACTTCAAATTAATCAATATTTTAGGAAAATAATAAGACAAAATGCAACAAATAATATTAGGTTTCAACATAAAATTATTTTCTGATTGTGTTAATAGTTTATTATAGAGGTGACATTAACATTCACATATATAACATTGACCTATTAATGTAATTAAAACTAATAGTTAGAGTCATGAACTGAGAAAGCTCTAAACAGATAAAGTTTAGTTACACACTCTGTCACTATTCGACAAAGGAGAAATCATTTACCTTGGTTAATCTAAAATTTCTTCACCTACAGGAAAGTACCAAAAACCCAATCCATAATCTTTTTAGCCAAACAGGAAATTCATGGGCTCTTAAAATAAATGACCCAAAGGCCTCACTAGCTCCTGGTAAGTCCAGGAACTCTAAAAATGGCATCAAGATTCAACTCTGCTTCTCTGCCTCTCTGTGTGGCTTTTCTTTGGTGGTCCTGTGAGCAGGCAATCTCATACTCCATTTTGACCCTGTGGCTGAGAGTTGCTTCCAAGTTCATATCACGTAAAACCCAAGAGTACGTTTGTTTTTTTTAACAAAAGTCAGAATAGTTTTGCTCATGGCTTTAATCTGTTCCCGACCTTCGAGCAATCTGCATGGGGATGTGATCTCACCAGTTAGTCACAGCTGGATGGCCTGGCCATCAGTCAAATGTGATATGGTCAGCAACACCCGAGCCAGTGGGCTGAGCCTTTGGAAGGAGAAGTTCAAAAGCAGAGCACAGCAATTTCCTGACACACGATGGGTACAAGGTAAGAAAGTTAACATCTAATCTCTTTGATACTGCTTGTTTTGTGAAATATTATATACATAAGTAATGTTATAGGACAGCATGAAGAAAACAACTGTTCCTTTTGAAATCATAGATACTTCTGAATGTGAGATTACCAATAGAATTACCAAAAGCAAAAACAAATGCATGTGTATGTACCTACATATCAGTAATATAAAAAATAGTACAAGGAAATACATTCAGCATTTGCTTAATAGCAACTAAAGTGAAAATATTTTTGTCATTTTTTTGAAATGGAAGTTTGTGTTTAAATCAATCCTGGTGGACAGAAGGGTATATATGACAAGAAACAATTTTTTACAACCAAGCCGATGTCAGTATTGACAAATAAAAGCTGTTACTATACAACATTTCTTTTTCTTTTTTTTTAAGATTTTATTTATTTATTTGACAGACAGAGATCACAAGCAGGCAGAGAGGCAGGCAGAGAGAGAGGGGGAGGCAGGCTTCCCGCTGAGCTGAGAGCCCGATGCGGGAGTCGATCCTAGGACCCTGAGATCATGACCCTGAGCCAGAGGCAGAGGCTTAACCCATTGAGCCACCCAGGTGCCCCACAACATTTCTATTACATAAGAAAAGTAACACAACCAATAAATACCTACACACTATGTTTCTTTGTATTGTACCTACTCATTTTGAGTAGATTGTCTAAATTTTTAATTTAGATAACTCTAATAGAGACTTAAATTTGACTAGGTATTTTGTTATGTAGACGCTTAGATAAAATTTACGAATTTAATGAAAGTTCAAGGTCTTTCTTATCAAAGACATCTGTGGTGTTTCTCCGGATATACTGGCCTTCATTTAGACATCCTATGCCTGACTTGCTTTGATTGATTGATTGATTGATTGATTAGATGAGGTAAGGCATACTTCATTAAGAGAAAAAAACAAAAGCAAAAAATTGCAAGGGCCTAATTTGTCCAAAGAAGTTGTGGCTCTCCCCAAATAAAACATGAAGGTGAGCAGAGCCATCTGCACGCCCCTAAGTGATTAGAAACTGGCACACATGTTCAGTCTCTGTGCAGAACCTCCAGGTGCTTGGTGCTGGTATAAGCACAGGCCCCAGTTGTGGGGTGGGGCTCACTTTAGGGCTGAAGTCCAGTGAGGTCATGCAGGACGGTGCAGAAGGAGAGCCCCTGAGGTGGTTCAGAGGTCAGGTCCTGGCTGATGAGCAGGGCCAGCTCTGGGCATGAGGACGGAGGAAGCCCATGAGGCTTCCGGTAGAAGCTCTCTCTCTCTCTCTCTCTGAGGGTCACAACGCTACAGATGGGCTTCTTCATTGGAGCATATCTCCAGGATGGTGGCACCAAAGCTCCTTTTATCGGCTGTGGGGGTTAGGCTGTTGCCACTGCCAGGCACTTGGGGATTGTCTAGGAGTTCCCTTCTACCTGCTCAGGTAGCTGAGGGTGCTGGCCACCTGCTGGGCCACTGCCACTTTCCAGGCCCCTCTCCCACCTCAGCCACATGTCCAGAGGCCCACGCTCCACATACTGTGTCAGCAGCATATTCTCCAAGCTGCACATGTGGATTCCATGCACCAAGGCCGGTACGTGTGAGAGACTTGGCTCCCAAGCCTGGCTGTCGGAGAGTAGGCCAAGGTGATGTCCTGGTGACTACCCTGAGTACCAGTAATAGCTTCTTCTCATGGCTCCCAATGGGTCTAGTTCGGCACTTGGGGCCTTGGCCCCCCACTCATAAGATGCCCTCATGCACATTGTTCCTCATACTCTGACCCAAGTGCGACCGCTGGGTGATGTCATCCTGGCGGAGCCCGTGGAAGCTGAGCTGCCTGAGGTTGGGTGGCCTAGTGCTGGCTTGAGGCTCCCACACAATGATGAGGCTGGACATATCTCCTGGCCATGGCCAGCAGCAGCCGTGCGGGGAGAAACAGTTGTCACCATCCCTCAACAAGTGGCCATGCAGGGTGGCTCGCAATCCCTCGTGCTGGGGAAGGACTGGTCCCAGCCCTCCAGAGTGAGGTACCAGCCTGCAGCTCAGTGGGAAAGTCACCCAGATGCTAGTGCTGTGTGCTGGTTGCCCAGTCACGCTGGGCCGCTGGAAGGGTGGCTGAGGGGGCTGGTTCTCCAGCATGAAGAAGAGGCCATCCTTGGGCTGCAGCTTGGCCAGCATGAAAGACTCTGGCAGGGCTCCAGGGATTCCATCCTGCGTGCTCATCTGCCTGGATGAGGTGAGGCGCCACCCCACGGCATGAGCAGGGGCTCCAGTCAGTTGTCAGGCAGAAAGAGCCATCAACCTGCAATACCCAGGACAGGGCCACAGCCCAGGAAGGCAGGGTCAGCTCCAGGCACTTGTCCTGACCGTGGATGCTGATGTGGCTTCCTTTCACCCCATGGTGATACCTGGAAGTCATACAGTAGGCCCATGGTGCTTCCTGAGGCCTGTCCACTGGCTGGTCCCCCACCTTTTGGGCCTCGGTTTTCTTCCCAGATGCGTCAGCTTGGGGATTCCTGCTGCTGCCATCCCCACTGGGACACTCTACCTGTACCGTCTGCCACTGGATCCCACCAATGTCTGTCACTAGTACCTCATGAGTTGGAGCGTCTAGTAGTCAGCTCAGGCCTGGGCTGTGGAGGAGCCTGACTGCATCCTGGATGCAACAGCTCCTCCAACAACCTGGCCCACAGGGATGCCAAACATTCTCACACTCATGCTTAGCCTGCTCAGAGAGGTACTCAAAGGAGACTGGGTTCAGGAGTGGCACCCCTGCTCTGCCTGTTATGTAGAAGACGTGGCCTCTGTGGGCCCACAGCCAGACACAGCCAGCTCCTGAGGAGTCATGCCATGCCAGTTCTGGGAATGAAACCTCATGTGGAAGGAAGTGCACCATCAGGTTCTCATTTCCCAGACCTCTAAGATGGGGTTTGCAGGCAGCCAGACCTGGGGCTGGGCACTGGAGAGAGCAGAGATAGCAGAAGCGTGGCGTGATGTCAACTTTGTGGGCAACGTGGATGCAGACCTTCTATGAGGTTAGTGTGGCTTCGCTGAAGGTGACGCGGGGGGTCGCTGCCACCAGGGGCCAACCCAGTGCAGAAGGACCTTCAGGCCTCCCCTGATGGTGGCCATGAGCTGAACTGCATCCTAATCGGGCCTGCTGTCCCTGGTGGTGGCACCCCCATGGCACACAGGCATGCTCTTGACAGCTGGCTTGGTTTCTCAAAATCACCAGGCAGACAGGTGTGGCCTAAAAGCCCAGTAGGCAAATCTTGGCTCTCCCAGTGTCAACTCAGGCAAGTCACAAGTCAGTTAGCCACAATGGGCCTCAAGTTTCCCCACCGGAAAATGGAGATGCTTTTAATTGCCATGAAAAGATGGTTGGGACATCTCTATGCAGTCCTGCATTATACATTCAGCACAGCCCCTTTCCCCAGGGCTCAGACTCCAACCCCAGACCCTGTCCCAGAGCTGCTGGCAGCCAACACCTTCCTGATTTGCCTTTAATCAACTTGATGGTGAATAAAAAGAAAAAGATGATCAACATTTGCAAATAATTATCAAAATTTAAAACATATTAATGTAATAATATTACTGGTTTGTAAGGTGTTACAATTCATCTAATACTCTCAGCTAAATAATTCATCAATATTTTAAAGAGAATAAAAGAAAGTTTGGTAATCAGTTTCTTTGTGCAAAGAACACATTCAATTAGCTTCAGTTTCATTTCTTAACAATTGCATTCTTTCTCTTTTATAGTATATGTATATATTTAATTTATATATATATTTTAAGTAATACACATATTGGGGTCCATACTCCTACCTGTGTAAAATCACATTATTACCATTTTATGAAAAATATCAACATCTACATGAATGGCGTGTGATTTTATAATTATTGCAAAAGATTTAAGTGAAAATAAAATTGCAAAATACAAAATTATCTGTGAAATTTATTACTTCTTGGATAAATTATTATGATTAATCATGATTGTTTTCTTAACTTCAGCTGTCCTTATTCTAATATATTATGGAAATTTAAATAAAATTTCATGAAAATTTGTACTAATGATATATTCATTATTATTTCCTGTACTTTTTTTTCTAGTTTTGTAGTCTCTTGAACTGATGGTTAGAATTTAATATATTCCATGAGATATTATTCTAAGTTCCTTAATGTTTTTCTTTCTCTATTTTACAAATTTTTAATGAAGAAAATGCTGTGTGATACATATAATTCTGTTATATAAAATTTTTCCTGTTATACTGAATAAGACACATGCCTGATGATCACATGCCAAATTTTTATACTGTGAGCACTTTCTTCTGTCATGTCCTTGAATTTTTAGGCAATGATAAATTATGTAGAACTCAGATGAAGTCCATGACATTCATTTAGTAATAATCTATCACAGATCTCAGGTAACAAGAAATATGCAGAAATAATTCTGATTATGAATGTCAGTTTATAAGGTTTTACTTTGTAAACATGGAGAGATAATTTAATTTCCACCTCTCCCAATGTTACCTTAAAGGTACAGCCTAATCAGTTTATTATTCTGGTAGTGATATATAGAGACATAGATTTTTACATATTTGGTATCTAATGTATGTAACTAATATAACATACCTATAATTTTATATTATATATCTTTGCATCTCTGTACATATGTGTATTTCTAATAGATTTGCAAAATGAAAGAAAAGTATGCTCTCATGTCCTAAACCTATAGGAAAAAATGATTTGTTATGCCACCAATCAATAAACAATTCTGTAAAGAAATATCATAGAACAGATTGGAAGAAACTTTGGGTTTTGCTTTTCATATGTATAGCTGTTATGAAAAACTTACTTTTTAATATTAGTTTTTAAAATAATTTTAATGGCGTTATGAATTTAATTTTAGTAGTAGTCTATTATAAAGATTTTTTTTTACTTGACAGACAGAGATCACAAATAGGCAGAGAGGCAGGCAGAGAGAGAGAGGAAGAGAAGCAGGCTTCCTGCTGAGCAGAGAGCCCTATGCGTGGCTTGATCCCAGGACCCTGGGATCATGACCTGAGCCAAAGGCAGAGGCTTTAACCCACTGAGCTACCAAGGCGCCCCAGTAGTAGTCTATTATAGACTGATTACTGTCTCCACGCCCTCACCAAATTCATGTGTTGAAGCCCTATACCCCGTGTGGCTGTATTTGGAGATGGGATACTAAGGAAGTAACTAAGGTTAAATTAGATCTTAAAGGTGGGGCCCTGATCTGATGGATTAGTCTCTTTATAAGATGGCACATCAGAGAGCTCTTCCCATACCTCCCACCATCCCATCTATACAAGCACTGAGGAAAGGCCATGTAAGGCTAGAACTAGAACTATGAGCCAGGAAGAAAGTCCCCACCAAGAGCTAAACTGGCTGGACTCGTAGCTTCCAGAACTGTGAGAAAATTAATTTCTGTTTTTTAAGCCACTCAGCCAATAGCCTTTTTTTTATGGCAGCCTGAGTAGAGAAACATATTTTTTTATTCAGTACATTCTAGCCATGTTTTTTTTAGGTAATAAGAAAGTAAGTGCTAAGTTAAGATGTAATGAGAGCCTTGCTAAAACAGTTACCATGAAAAGCAGAGAAAGGGGCACATATGTTAAGAACATAGATAGCGGATTTGAAAGGGCAGGCAAAAAAGATGACGGTTGCTGTCGGAAGGCTTGTGGTGAGAAAGAGTGTATGGCCCACCCCCAAAATAAAACAAAACAAGACAACAGAGGAGGATTATAAGAAAATATTTTGTTTGGTTTTGTAAGGGTTCAAGGTTTCTGGATTAGTCTTTCTGGATTGTTTTCAGGGCTAACCCCTTCCCCATGCGTAAGATTCATTCTTTGTTACTTGTTCAAAAACATTACGTCAGAGATTTGCTACTTCAACTACAGTAGAGTTGCTGGTAGCTGGTGAGTCCTCCTACCATAAACCACTACAACCAAGACAAAATGTGAGAAATAACTATTTTCAGACATGAGGAAAAGGAAAAAAAAAAAAAAAAAAGCAAGACTGTGATCCTTGCTGGAAGCAGACTCCTGCATCGTCCAGGTTTTCTGCTTAGAGGCACTTTTGGAGCTGGAGCATAGTAAAGAGAAATTCAGAAGTCAGAGAATGGAAGTAGGGTGAACTTCGTGTAATCCAAGGTACCGGAGGAAAGGCAGTTGAGAGAGAAAGACTTCCAGGAATCTAAAAAAGAGTTCCAGTCAGACTCTACCACAACACAAAACTCTGCATGCAGAGATGATGGCTTCACAAAACTAGGCAAAGGATCATTACTGGGTAACTCTCAGTTGTACAACCAGGGGAGCTCATATAAAGTTTAGGACTATTCGAGTTCTACCCAGTCAGAATGAAGAGACTTTTAGGAACACCATAGGTATTCAGTAGAGACCCCTGAAATAACCTAGGTTAGAATACTATTCTAATCTTGAAGTGAAGGCAACATACCTGTCCTAACAGTCTCTAACATGAGCATCCAAAATACGTGATGTCTGTAAATAAATTAAATGTAGAGTGGAATAAAATACAACATTCTATGAAGGAAGACTACAAAATCTAGACATAAAAAATGTAGTATTCATTAGGTCCCACAGACACTCAGAATTATCAAAGTTTTAAAAACGTAAGAAAATTTGACTTATAACCAGGAGATAGACTAAATGAGAGAAAAAGGTCCAGATATGACCTTTCATATGCTGGTACAATCAGCATATAAAAGAATATTAAAATGTGATCAGGTTTCAATTTTTTAAAAATATAAAAAACTAAAAATAGAATAATTCAATTGGGAAATGGAAACTATGAATAAAGGAAATTCCCAGTGAATAATTTAATTTATTAAATAATTTAAAAGTTCACTGAAGTTTCTTGAGAGCAGATGTAGGCCCTAAAGAAAACTTAGAAAACAATAGATTAAGCCCTAAATATTGAAAAATATTAAAGGTCAATAAACTTGAAATCAGAGAGTGACAATCCAAACTAATGTACAAAAGGAAGAAAAGTCAAAACTGAAAAAAAAAAAACCCAGAACTTGTATGACCTGTGGGAAAAAATATGGTGACTATTAATTTTTTTTTAAGATTTTATTTATTTATTTGACAGACAGATCACAAGTAGGCAGAGAGGCAGGCAGAGAGCAGAGAGCCCAATTCACGTCTCGATCCCAGGACCCTGGGACCATGACCCGAGCTGAAGGCAGAGGCCTTAACCCACTGAGCCACCCGGGCACCCTGACTATTAATTTTTTAATTGAAATCTTAGACAAGGGAGAGTATTAGCAGGGTAAAATAGTATAAAACTTTAGAAATTTGTTCGGCAGTTTCTCATACAATTAAACATGAACATACCCTATGACTTACCATTTCCATTTTTGGTTATTAACCCAAGACAAATGATAACAGAGAACACAAATAAGTTTTTAAGTACTGTACATAGCAGCTTTATTAATAGCCCCAAGCCAGAAATCACCCATATTTTCAACAGCTGGAAAAAATACTACTCATGATATATTCATTAAATGTAATCATCCCTACCTGGTATACAGTAACAATCTCCTAATTATTTTCCCTGATTCCACTCTTTCCTCGTATAATATTTTTCTTATACCAGCCAGAGTAAAATTCCCAAATATAAATAAAATATGTCAATTCCCCAATGAAAACTTTCCATTTTATTTTTGCTTTCCATCATACTAAAAATACTACTGAAAATCTTTAGTAATAATATCATGGTTATAATTGACCTGGCACTGGACTCACCACTCTGAATGAGTCTCCGACTCAGAATTTATTATTGATAGGCATTGAAATGGAACCCAAGACATCAAATACATTTTCTGTATAAATACTAAAACAATGGTGAATAATCCAGGTTATTAGCATTTTATGTTCACAAAGTGCTGTTTACTTACCTGAATGGGTCATTGGTTATATTCATTTTGGAAATTTTTTAATGTAAATTTGAAAGACAATTCCAAGTTTGATGAAATATTTTAATAGAATGCAACTCCACTAGTTTTCTATATCTGCTATAACAAATTACCCATATCTGGTAGATTTAAACAACAGAAATTTACATTCATAGTTATGGGGCCAGAAGTCCAACAGCAATTTCCCTTCCCCCAAATTAAGGTCTAGACACTCCCTAAAAAGGTACTAAAAGAGAAATTGTTCTTTTCCTCTTCCCAATTCTGGTTCCTGCCTGATTTGCCAGTGATCACATCATTCCAGTCTTCAAGGTTGGCATCTTCAAACCTCATTCATTCTGTCTTCACATACCCTCCTCCTCTGTGTTTTTCAAATCTCCCAACTACCTCTCTTTTCTAAGGATACATGTCATTGCATTTAGGGACCTTGCCTCATATCAAGATCTTTAGTTTAATCATATCTGTAAAAGCTTTTTTAGAAATAAAATAACATTCACAGGTGCCAGAGATTTGTCCATTAATATCTTTGGGGGGGAGTATTTTTCAGCTTACCACAATAGCTAAGAGCTGATTTATCAAATATCTGAGTGTTGACACATTGGAGCTTAGCATATAACTGTGATTCTGCTAACTGGTCTACTAAGTGCTTTTTCTATCTTTGTTATACACTGTACTTAGTTACTTAAGACTGTGTTGTGGCAAGAAACAGATGAACAGCAAGAACAACAAAATGCAAGAGGAATTTAGAAGGTCATGGGGACAAATAAAAAAATTACTAGGAAGGTGTGCTATGTATAAAGTGATATGCAGATGCTACTTAGTAATTACATTTATCCCAAAATAGTCATATTGGACTTGTGACGCAATCTATCTAAATGTTAGTCTTTGGGGCGCCTGGGTGGCTCAGTGGGTTAAAGCCTCTGCCTTCGGCTCAGGTCATGATCTCAGGGTCCTGGGATCGAGCCCTACATCGGGCTCTCTGCTCCATGGAGAGCCTGCTTCCTCCTCTCTCTCTGCCTGCCTCTCTGCCTACTTGTGATCTCTGTCTGTCAAATAAATAAATAAAATCTTTTAAAAAATTTTAAAAAATGTTAGTCTTTGCAATACATTGCTACATCACAAACTCCTCTAAAATGTAATGGCTTACCACATTTAATTTCCTCACAATTCTGTGGGTCAGCAATTTGGCCTGGGGCACAGCTGGTTTGTTTTTTAAAATAGTTTCCTGTGGTCACTCATGAGATGGCAATTATCAGAAGATTCAACTTGGGTTGGGCGGTCATAATATAGTCTTTCTTATAATACCAGTGAATTGCCACTGGCCACATGTTTCCAGGGAACCAACCCAAGCATCTTTATATGGTGATCAGATTCAAAAGGGAACAAAAAAAGAGCATGTCCCAATTTCCAATTAATTTTCAAGTCCCAGCTTGCCCTACATTTTAAACTTCCAAATAGTGACATTTTGTCACACAATGAGGCCTCTAGGACCTGGATCTAGGGAAGCATGTGTCATTGGGTGTTGCTAGTGTTACAATTCTCCAGATACATCCATTATAAAAGTTTCATGCAGAGTCAGTACAAGTGCTTTTTATCACATATCAGGGATCCAGCACAACCCTTACTTATCATTATAGAAATAAAATTCAGCACTTCCAAATACCCAGCATACTGGTATCTGCAACTCCATCACTAAAACCTTATTACTTCATCTTAGGCTAAACAGGTGTTTTTATCTACTTTAAAAAAAAAAAAAGATTTTATTTATTTACTTAGAGTGTGTGTGTGTGTGTGTGTGTGTGTGTGTGTGTGAGCAGGGGGATAGGGACAAAGTGAGAGAGAGAATCCAGGCACATCTGCAATGAGCATGGAGCCCAAACATGGGGTCCAATCTTATGACCCCAAGATCATGACCTGAGCCCAAATCAAGAGTGGATGCTTAATGGACTGAGGCACCCAGGCACCCCTCTATCTACCTTTTTAAAATTCAAAGTGTTACTGATAAATATATCTTGATCAAAAATATTATCACTATAAAAGAGTTTCTTGGACAATTTTGTTGACACCTAAGAAAAGGAAAACTGTTGGATGTTGGGAAGAATTGAGATGCTATCAGATATCATGTTTTCTTCCTAGGCTAGCCAAGTAATTTCCTGTTCAGATATTCTTATCAAAATCCATTGCTTTGTTTACTATTTTTCCAATCTGTTAAAGTTTGGATCTATGCACAAAGACAGCTGTTAGACAGTTGGTTGTTTTATTTGTCCTTCTAAAATTTACTTTTTTTTTTCATTAATGTATACAATATGAAATGATACTATTTATACTTTATTCTGAATGAAAAGGCCACCAAAATCTTTATGTAATAAACAAAAACAAAAAAAGTTCTAGGTTTAAATAATAAACTGAAAGTGGAACCCATTAATTATGTAACTATATAATTCATAAATAATGAGTGTGTTGTATGATGTTTACAATTTACCTTTTATGGATTCTAAGGAGATGTACTATGCATAGAGGAAAACACACAATTTGTCTATACTTTATTCTTGCGATGAATTGGCCAACAATCTCCCTTTCTGAAGGCTCCAAACTTAGAGGGGTGCCAGTTTTATATTTTTATTTGATATATGATGTGTGTGTGTGTGTATCAGGGAATGTGAATGTATGATAACTTTTTTTCTTGAACATTTAGTGTAGTATATAACCAGAGTAGATCATCAGTAAATATTTGTTATATGAATAAATGCATTTTGAGTGATAACAAAAATAAATATGCCCACTAATTTGATAAAGTGTTGAAAAAGTATAAATAAAATAATTAAATTGAAATATTATTATATTGTTGTATATTATTTTGAAACTGAGTTTAACATCTGGTTAGATAAGTGAGCTCACATTTCATACAACCATGGAAATTGCCAATTCGCTGATGCACACTGTAACAACTCACTATGAATCCCAGAACAAAATTATTTTTAAATGCTCTAGTAACATTTACTAAGTAATCATAATGGCCAGACCCTGAAAGCTTGGAGAAGAGGGTTATATTAAAGCATGTTTAAATGGCTCATTTTCCACTTTGTGGTAATTTAAAGAAAGAACAGTTGGCTACATATTAATTATAATGGGGGGATGAGTACTTTTAAAAACTATGGAATTTTTTTTCAAAATTCTTTATAATATATAATCTGCCCTTATCATATAAAAAATACATAATTCTCTCCCATGTGGTTTTGTTACTAAGTAATGCAGATTAGATCCACAATTAATAATGTCTCTTGAAAGAACGAATGAATGAATGACAATGAAGGTACCAAGAGAGTATAAACATGTATTATTATTATACAGAGTAGACTGAAATTCTTGACAACTTGATAATAGGCAAAAGAAAACCAAAGATAAATAAGTCAGTTTGTATAAGAAGAAGAATTATAAAAAGTATATTGACCTGAATATTATACTCTTTGGAACTTCATCCCTCAAATTCCAGAACACTTCTAGGTCACAAATATTATGCACTTGTGCAAGGCCCTGTAATATTGCATTCCTGAAAATTGTGTAAATAGTCTCGCTAAGATCTGAGATAAGGGAAGAAGAATGGATGAAAATATGTGGAACAAACAGAATTAATAGTCACTGCATAAAGTTGGAAGCTTGGATTCCTGCAGAGTTTTATACAGGAGGAGAGTACTGTGTGGCAGTGATTGGGAATGAACTTAGCAGATAATTTTAAAACAACTTCCATATGGAATGGAAAATGAAATAGGCTGGAGATAAGTAAGGGATTATCAAGCTTAGGTATGTCAAGAGGAGATGGAGAAATGATACGGAAAGAGCTTAACCATTGAAGTCACTCTAACAAATGTCCATATCAGAGTTCTGAAAATTATTAACTCTGAGACCATGGGAAATTACATAACTTCTCAGTTCCTCAATGTTCACATCTGAAAATAATATATATAAAAGTTCAAACGCTATAACTAAAAATTTAATGAAAATGCATTTTCCTTTTGAGTGAATGACCAGGTGAAATATGACATCTGTGGTGTAATAAGAAAGGGGTTTACTTTTCTAATGTACTGATTTCCTTTGAGATTAGGATTCCTTTGACAGAATGGTCTACTTCAGAAGTCAGGCATCTTTGATATTGAAAAACACAGACATGAGAGCATATATATTTCTTTACATTTATGTAGGAATAGTTCTTTGCAAGGTAAACAATGGGAGGTTTTATAACTATTGTTTTTGTTGCTGTTGTTTTGACTTGGTTTTACTTTTCTCCTCAGAATTGTTGCTTACAGACAACGTGACTACAGGTATGTTGTTTAATTAGGTTGAGAAATTGTATTTGCATTACAAAATGGGAGGTAATAATTTCAGAGGGATTGTGTGGATGAATTGAAAGATATGAAGACATATAGCTGTGATGCAAATACATTATGATATCACTAAATATTTATTCAAATCTTCCTTTGTCTATATACCTATAAAAATAAGAATTAGACTAATGTCTAAATAGTTTTCTTAATAGATGAACTACATGATTGTTTCTACAGAAGGTTTCCCTAAGCTTTGTAGATTACTCATATTACTTATATATATATATATGTATATATATATATATATATATATATATACAAGGTAATAATTGTAAGAGAACAAATAACTGTGCCAAAATCTAACATCCTTATAAGAACAGAAGATTTAAGCATATCTGTAATACGCTTTCTAAATGTAACCTTACCTTATCAAGCTAGTTTACAGATGTCATAATGAACCAGAATTTTAAGGTAATGATTTCACATTTCTCTCCTTCTCTGTGTCTACAGCTGGAACACTCATCTGCCAGGCACTTAAAGTATTTTTTATCATTTTATTTTGTGTATGATCTTTTCACTGTTTCAAGAATGTAAGGGATGTTATAATAAATGCCTATTATAAGCTCTAATGAGGAAAGGCAGGACTTCTGCTCTACTCATTCTTTGTGTCCATCAGCTTAATGGCTTGTTTTAAAAAAAAAAAAGGGGGTGCCTGGGTGGCTCAGTGGGTTAAAGCCTCTGCCTTTGGCTCAGGTCATGATCCCGGGGTCCTGGGATCGAGCCCCACATCAGGCTCTCTGCTCAGCGGGGAGCCTGCTTCCTCCTCTCTCTCTGCCTGTCTTTCTGCCTACTTGTGATCTCTGTCAAATAAACAAATAATATCTTAAAAAAAAAAAGACTATTCTCACATTACCTTCCTAAATGGTAACTTTATATGCTATATTGTTAGACTTGAACAACTATGTATATAGTAGTTATAAAATGTCAAATCCTATCTCCGTTTGATAACGTTGCATTTAAGAAATGATAGATACACCATTTGCAATATTTTGAGTGATATATATGTATGTAAGTGTACACACACATAAGCAATCACTTTGAAAAATTCATGTGGAAAAATACAAGAATTGTTTCCTCTGTTTTTTTTTTTTTTCTTAAGGTCTCATCCATTAAATTTTATGCTATTTATTTCAATGAAGTGCAAATTTGGTTCCTTATATTAACTACATTTTTATATGGAGAAAATTATAGCAACAATATATGAGCATATATAATAGCATGGAATGAAATTTTTTCATGCAACAAATTAAAAACATTAAAAAATAGACTAAAACACTGAAGGGCTTGGGGCAGGATGATCTAAAAAAAAAGCTATGACATTGGACAAGACTTATGAAGGTCTTACACTTGAGACCCAGTCTTATTAAAACACTGAGATTTAATCAGGAGATTATAGAACATTTCCCCTCTTCAAACCTTCCACCACATATAAAGTTTCCTGTATAATATTCTAAATATACTAAAGATCAGATGTTATCAGAGAGGATTAAACACACACACACACACACACACACACACAAAATGATGTTTTTTATATACATGGAAACTACATTAAAACAATAAAGACTCTAAGAGGAAAAAAGTAAAGGGTAGAGACAGATACCATGCTAATGCTAATTGAAAGAAAGCTGCAGTAACTATATGAATATTGGACAAAGCTGACTTCAGAACAAGGAAGCTAAGCAGAAATAAAGAAGGGAATTTACTAGGCATTGAAAAAAGAGTTAACTCTCCAAGAAAACCTATAATTATAAATATATACATGATGTAAAAACTGATAGACATTAAAGGAAAAACAAAAAAAAGGTATTCTTTTTATAAGAGACTTCAACATTTCTTTGTCATTAAGTGTTAGATAAAGCAGGAAGAAAATCAGCAAAGATATCATAACCTAAACAGTGCTATTAATAAAAATTATTCAACTGACATTTATGGAATGCTCCATCCAGAGACAAGAGAGTACACATCATTTCAAGGTGACATGGAAGTCACCAGTATAGACCTCATTCCAGCCTGTGCACTTTAATAAATTTTAAAAATCATGCAAATGTTCTCAACGCACAATGGAATTATAGTAAATCAATAGTAGAAATATGACTAGAAAAATCTCCAGATGTTTGGAAGTTAGGAAACACTTCTAAGTAGTACATGTATTGAAGACATTTTAAGATTAATTAAAAATATATTGTGCAATAAATGAAAACAAAAATGTGTTTATCAAAGTTTAAGAGATGCCGTGAAAATAGTGTGCAGAGAGACATATATGGCCTGTAATACAAAGATTAAAAAGAGGAAAGATCTAAAGTAAACAAACTGGGGTTTTATCTTAGAGAACTATGGAAAAAATAATTTAAGCTTAAAATAAGTGAACAAAGAGAATTAATGAAATAGGTGAAGATTAGGGATTAGAAATAGGGATTAAGAGCACACTTA